>KN832870.1:6228017-6288540 GCA_000827325.1 Oidiodendron maius Zn | reverse complement strand
TATATAGATATCGCTTTATATTTAGAGGTATATAGAGGTCTAGTAGTATATTATATTATTGGATTCTAATATCCCCTTAGCTTTATAGATAGTCAAAGTCTAATATATTATTAGTATATAGTTTATATATATATAATATATACAAACTATACTTGATATATTATTCTATTATATAACTAATATATATATATATCTCTTATATAGGCTATACTCTATACTCTATAATTGCTTTAAGATAATCTAGATCAATTTAATTAGTTAAGGTTGGAAATAATATAGCTTTATACTAAGGCTTAAAGTTACTGTTTAAAGAGTAATCTAAATATTAGACCTAAATATATTTAGTATATATAATATATAGAATAGATATATATTTACCCCTGAATATATAAAGTATATAGAACTCTGGTTCTAATAGACTCTCTTATTAGTCCCTGGAAATATATAAAGGCTAGTATCCTTATTCTAGTTCTCTATAAAACTATTATATATAGTCTCTATTAACTACTTAAGTTATTAAAATACTATTAAGCTAGTATATACTAGGTATAAGGTATATCTCAAGTTATTGATATACTCTAACTATACCTTATTATATACTAAGTATATATATAGTATATCTAGATAAGTATATTTATAATATTTAATCCTACTATACTTATAGGCTTGATACTATATATAATGAACCTTTCGACTATAGCTGTCCTTATATAAAAGCTAGAAATCAGTTTAGTTAATATTTAATATAGTAATCAAGAATTATATCTACTTTTTATAAGTAATTAAGCTTTATATATAATTTATATATATATAATATATAGTGACTATACTTTAGATATAAGATCTACTATTATTTTCTAAATATCTTTCTATAGTATAGCTATACTAATTAACAGGTCTATAAAGTATATAAAGTAAGCAATTCCTTCTAGATATATCTCTAGATATACTAGAATATTAATATAGTCCTATACCCCTTATATACTAATTCTTATATTCTTACTAGAATTTATAATAGCTCTAAACTCTTGAATTATACTCTATATATAGTCAGTATATACTTAGTATAACTTAACTATATACCTTTTTACTTACTCTTTTAAGGCCTATTTATATAGGGTTTAACTTGTTACTATATACTAAATCTATACTATCCTCTTTAATATAGGATAAATATATATTACTATTATCTTTAAAGGGATCCTACTTGACTAGTATATCCTAATAGCCTTAGTATATAAAGAGTATATATATAGCCTATACTAGCCTTATACTTATAGTAATCCTATTTAGCTACCTTGATATAGCTGCAATTTCCCTGCTTGAAGCAGATTCCATTATATAATTCCTTTATTTTTTAATTAGATCTAGAAGAGAAAACTGAAATTAAAGAATTAGAGGGAAGACTTATATACTTTATATAGTAGGTATATACTGTATATATATTCGCTATAGAAGGGTAGAAACCCTATATACTTGGTACAATTCTATTGGCTAACTTGTACTATACGCTAAGCATATACTAGGCTCAAGCTAGGCTTAGTGTTTTACTGCCTTATTAACGCCTTAGGTGGCTATATAGTCGGAGATAACATTATACCCCCTGACCTAAGTTGATGCCTGATTTAATACACAGTCGGAACTTTTTATGACACCCCCCGAGCTGTGAGCCCTATTCTTGTAGTGGGCTCAAACCTCGATCTTTATACTACTTGACTTGGCTAGTATTCCAAATACAGTCTCAGATAATTTCAGTATGTATAACATTCTCCCCTTCATTGAGCTTATGGTTATTGGTATTCCAGTTCTCAAGTAACTTGTCAGTATTTGGGTTGGTTACTCAGCACCTAAATTGGACTAGCTTCCGGATGCTGTGACAATAGCTACGTTACATGGCGAAATAATGGACGAAGGTAACAGTGCCCAAGTGTAATTGTGATCGGAAATATCGGGCGAGAAAAGCATGATGCTTTTTTCGGGCCCATTTGTTGCACCAATAGAAATAGCCCGTCCCGGCAATCATAGAATTAATCTACGTCAAAGAATACTAACCTTCTGTATAAACTGGCATAAGACCCCCCTTCGCTATAAGACCCCCTGGCATATAAGAGCCCCCCTAGTGAAGGCTCGCTGTCCCACCCTAACAAAATTTGTATGGCGCACGGACCATCTACATAGTAAATCCCTTTTGCTAAAAGACCCCCCTCTAGAGGGGGCATTTGTCTCGCACGGCCCACATAGGGGGGTCTTATATACCAGTTTATACGGCATTGGACAATATATAAGCATAGAAACCTTGAATATAAAATGGCCCGGGGATAGTGGATTTATTGCCTACATCTCAGGTTATATAGCCAGAATAAATGACTCGAATAAATTCTGAAAATTGAGATGTTGCGTTTCACCATAGCAGCGACTTGAGAGGCAAAAGCCATAGAGGAGCAAGAGTCACACTTATATTACGGTCACAGTTTAATTGCAATAAAAGGTATCAAATAATAGTACTTAAGGTCTTTATTTTCAATCAATTTTACATTCGTTTCACCAGTATATGCATTGTGTCCAGTTTCGCTGCAGCTGCATACAAGTACTAGTCCTGACCTTTCATCTCCCGCTAAGCACCAGGCTGCATAGAATGCACGGAAGAAATTGAATATGGTGATTTATATTATATCAGAACGCATCATACTTTCAATCTATATATCGTATACTTCGGTCAGTGGGATAGAGCACCCATTATCAAGTGGCTAGGAGCCTGCCAAGTGGAGGGTTTTGAACGAGTTGTGTCCCCATTCTTCTTGTTCATATTAATCACCCTTCTAAGTGGTAAGTTGGTGGTTTCGTAGCGGGGCAGGAGGAAGTATGACCTCGTAGTAATAATCTGTGGTTGGATTGTCCGACATGAGAATTGACACACTAGATTACAAAAATTAGCTCGTGATATCTTTGCTAGAATAATGTATGATATCCACGTAGTGCTGAGCTCGTAACTACTATAACAGAAAGGATAATGTCGGAGTGTTTAACTCAGCAATCAATTAGGTTACCATATTACCTTGGCATATTTGCGGTTGAGGGGTAACGTTTAATCTACCTTGCGAGGTATCGACAACACTGTTAATCTTCCTACTCGTCCCACATGTAGCACCGTGTGCTTGACTCCATTGCACAATACTGAGAGCACGTCTGGCTAGCTATGTCGCGGCTATATGATAGGTGGAATTTCTCTGTCTACTTCGGATTGAATCTCTTGCTACTCGGATAGGATTTTCTTTGGCTACTCCGAATTGGAATTTCTCTGGCTACTCGGGATTGTTTGAAGAAGTATAAAGAGTGTTAACGTGGTGGGCCTACTAACTTGTCTTCTCCATACACACTATACAAAAAGCTTATTGCACGCGAAACTCAAAAATGATTGTTAAGAACGTTCTTCTCGCCATTGTTGCGGCAACCCTTGCCCTCGCTGGCAGCCCAGCTGGGAGCGGCAAGTGGACTGAGGTCAGCCCCAGTTTTCGTGTGCAGGAATGCGCTGGAGGAAAGGCCTCTGGGGATACCTTTACCCTCCCCAAGTCACCTAATGGCAGCACTAGCGGTGCGGGCTGCTCTAACGGCCACTTGCGTGCTGAGCGCCGCTATGTGAATGACTACACCTCGGGGGTGCACCAGTTTGGAGGCGAGTTCAAGATCACCTCTCTGACTGGCACACACATCTCGCTCAAACAGACTCATGGTGTCGATATCACATATTTTATGCTGGCCGTTAAGAGCAACGGCGACATCTACAGTATAGGGGATGGCAAGACGATTGCTAGTGGCGTTGCGAAGGTCGGGGACACTGTGCGTATCAACACTATTCACGACGCTAATAAGAAGACGTATTCCGTATACGTGAATGGCAAGGAGTCATATACCGACAATAATGCCCCTATCGATACTTTTTATGACAAGTTCGGCGCTTACACCGCAAACAGCGGCTCGGGAGCCATCACAGTTACCTGGAGCGATATCCAATTCTGGACCCAGTAGAAATTGCTATTACAAGACGAAGTGGCGCATCTAGGACTTTGTTAGGTTATGCGTTTACCTGGTGAGGATTTTTCTTGCCTATATCACACGCGATAGCCAACAATAAAAATTCAATTCTATGGTGAATAAACTTTGCAAAAATTTATGTAACTATATATGCAAAATTACGTGACTGGACTTCTCCTAAGAAGGTAAATCAACAGTCAGTATATAATGGTACAAAACAGGACTAGTCTCTAACAGACCTGCCCCTCTATTTTAACAATTTTTCTATTATCTGACAGACACCATTTATCTTGAAGAGGATCTCAATGAATTTACCATTACAGGTAACTTACTCTAGCTATGTGCGTAGTCGTAGTTAGATACCAATCAATTTGAGAAATCAATATATTGAATAGATTGTAGCTTATCCTGGGTAAAAAGAGGTGCTAAGAAATGTTTCAGACTTTGGCTATTTAGACAAATGTCTGATAGTATACTAACTGTAACTATGCCTCTGTAGTATTTAGTATTTGTATATCGTCATATATATGTTTCTGAGCTTTATAACGATCGAGAATTAATATAGAGCATATATTCATGCGCATCCTCTAGGCTAATAGAGTCTATCCAGCTAAATAGCTACTCCACAGTGATTCTCTACTGGTATATATAGATCGCGATATTGCTACGGACACGGTAGAGTTAAATTATCCACCTTTACGTTCAACATATTTTGGCGAGTCGAATTTGCACATGACATTTGAAACAAGTTTGTTTACAGTTCGTTTACAACACAAAATATAGAAGAGGAGGCCTTTCAAGAAACCCATAGAAAATATCACACTGGCGTCTTTCTACCCTTGCTGCTATCCAATGCTTGCGGCGCTTGGACAGCCTCCTCTTCGTTCACTACCATCACGAATGGTCATTGGAGGGAAATCCTCAATAGAAGCTCCGGATGTAATCATCTCTTGCCTTCTTTGGTCCAAGCCGTGGCAGGAGCTACTGTGCGGTTACAAAATTTGGATTCCGCGCCACCCCCTCCCCACCCCCAACGAACCAAATGTAGAGAACCATTTGATTGGTTGAAGTCAACGTATGATCTAATACCTGGCTCGCGTAAAGAATTTACAAGGGGCGGCATCTCAAACGTTTTGTCAGCCCAACTGCAGTGTGAGACTCCCATCGACGATCACTTCCTTCCGGGTCTTTTCCAGCAACTACCGAAGTTGTTGATCTTGGCTGTCAGGAGAGACATACCTTCTCGTATCTTTCCCGTTTCCGCGCTTGCCGCGGAACAGCCCTGGACCCCCATTTGTCCTCCACTCTGATTTGAAGATATCCAAGTAAAAGCTTTGCAGTGACTGGGTGACCCCACCCCCGGGGCACGTGTGCGGGGAGAATGCGGAGTCAAGACAGGGAAGAGCATGGGAGAGGTCCGGTCAGGTACGGCCTAGCAAGAACTCGACAATCTTCTATAGCTGATGTTATACTACTGGCTACCAATTTTGAAGATGAGGTAAAATGGTAACCTTACATTACTGTGATACTGTTCTCTCCTCTATGGATGGAAAAAATATTACCAGCAACGGAGAAATTGGTTACCCTGTCATCGACTTCATCGAACACTAAAGGAGTCGCTAGCAAGGCTGCCGAGGCACACTTTTATATCTTATATAATAAAGCAATTTTCCTAGTCGCAATTGCATATTCTCAAGCACCTGAAAAGGCGATCGACCACCCCGAGCAATGATGCGGCCATTCTCCAAGATTCTGATTTCCATACTGCATCTCTCGAGCTTCGCCCTGGCAAGTAGTACACCGAAGCCATTCTCCCTCACATTCAGTAATCTCAATGGCGATGGGAATATTCAAAACTCCGCTATATTAGCTGGCTCAACCAATACTACGGCCCAGCCAGTTTTTGCGTCCTCGTCCGGAACCATTGCGAATCATGGCGGGCAGATTCACTGGCATAGCATCAATCCCCAAGTGGTGCAAGTCACGGTCGACAGCACCTCGGCCTTCACGGGGGCGCAATTCACTGTAGCCTCGTCTGATCTCTTCTTTGGTGTGTGGGAGTATCCCTGGTCCGACCAGATTACCAATAACGGGATCAAGTATCAACTTCTGGGTCTCGGGACTAAGACAGGAGTCAACTGGTCAAATGCCCGGGCTCCCTTTTTTATAACCTCCTCTGGATATGGTGTATATGCGGACACGGACAAGATGGGCTCTTTTGATTTTACTGTTCCCGGTCAAGCTCAGTTTATGTTCAACACAAGCAGTCTTACCTATTATATTATTAAGCCACAATCTAAAGGAGACTACAAATCTATCATTCAGGAGTACACCGCGATATCCTCACGCATTGAGATGCCTCCAGACTCGAGTTACGGTCCTACTTTCTGGTCGGATGATTTTGAGGAGGACTTCCACGGTAGCGTGAAGAATGCACAAGAGAATTATTATGACGTGGTCAACCATCTCTACTTCAATCAAATCCGGGCAACGTCCTTCTTCGCAGACCGTAAGCCCACCACCCCTACCGTCGTCATTCTATACTAACCGGCAACAGGCCCATATGGAACTGGTAACACGTCCTGGGGAAACTTCGATTTCGACCCAAAGTACTACCCAACTCCGAAGGAATTTATTGCCAATCTCTCGGCCTTTGGATTTGACTTCCAGGTAGGTCTTTTTTGTGGTCTCAAGTCGGAATAGAATAGACTAATGATATTCCTCTAGGTCTGGGCAGCGAACAGGGCCTTCCTGAACACTGAGCTATATAATGCCTCAGTGGCGAACAACTGGTTCTTCCCTGGCTATAACGGCGAGGCCTTCCTTGGACCTGCACTTAACCTGTCCATTCCGGCGGCTTACAACTATTTCCTAGAGAAGATGTCGTATTTCACCAGTATTGGGGTAAAAGGCTACAAGATTGATCGTGGTGAAGAAAGCGAAATGCCGTGTTGGTTCCCTGATATATCTGAGTCTACATAGTCGTCTAACGAATGGCAGTTTACGTACAAAACATCGAACAGCCCCTTATCGAACAACTGCTGTACGATAACATGAAGAGCACTTGGGGTGTGTCCAACTTCTACAATTTCGCCCGTTCCGCTTTCGACCGCTCGCGCTCGCGCACTGGTATCTGGAACGGCGACTCGCACGCCGACTTCACCGGTCTCGCGTACTCTGTTGCCTCTGGTATCCGTGCCGGCATAATCGCTTTCTCCCAGTGGGGAGTCGACTGCGGCGGTTACATCCGCACATCTGGCGAGCCATTGGAAGAGGTCTGGGCTCGCTGGATGCACTTCAGCGCCTGGTCGCCAGTCTACGAGATTAGGGTCGGCACCGGCGCTACCCCTTGGTACGACCCGTATACCTCTCGGCTGGTGTCGATCCTGAACGAGACAGCAGCCATGCACAATGCCCTCATGCCTTACATCAAATCGCACACTTGGGAAGCTGCTCAAACGGGCGTCCCGGTTATTCGTGCCTTGTTCCTCGAGTATCCTGCTGATGAGAAGGTATACGCTACCACTGATGCATACGCCTTCGGCTCTGCGTTTTTCGTTGCGCCAATTGTGAATGCGGGAGGGACGAGACAGGTCTACTTCCCCAATGGCGGGCAATTCCTGGAATATTTTAACAAAACTGATGTCTATGTCGGCGGGAGTTCGACCAATGTCAGCTTGGAATTGGAATATGTCCCTGTGTACGTGCGGGAAGGGGCAATTGTCCCAACAGGTGATATCTTACAGGGCAACGCAAAGTGGGTTAACAACTGGCAGCCGTGGCTAGAAATTGAAGTGTTTCCCAGCTGGAATGTACCCAGTTCAACTTTCGAGTATTTCGATGGGGAAAGGACAAAGAATAAAGGAGTACCGATCGAGATGACTACAAATCGGCGGGACAGCAGTGTGACGGTGACATATGGCGCTCTCGGGGTTCCTGCGACGCTGTCGGTCTATGGCAAAGACGGCATTAAGAAGGTGACTCTGAATGCAAAAGGGGGACGTATTACCATTCACAGTTTCGACAGTGTGTTCAATGCGAATTGAATGATGGAGATCTATGAAGACGAGACAGCTTTCTTCTCGTTTCCGATAATGAAGATCTAGTCAGGCAAAATTGCAAGCAACTGGTATGCTTAGCTCTAATGGTAATAGCAATCCGCTTTCGATGCTGTTCTCGTGTAGCAGGTTGCATTTGAAGTGGCGAGGCCTCCTTCTCAACATAATACCCCCGACGCTTTGCCACGAAACCAGGGAGTAGCAATCAATAATCCCCTTATTTGCTAGCTACCAAGGTTTAGACAACCTCTCGTACAACCTTTCTTCTTTTGCAAATCAATTGCATATAAACCCTTATTTTCGTGCCCCAGAACAGAGACCCGCGTAGAGAGACAGAGCGTCGTGGAGAAGAGTGGAGAAGAGCCTCTTGACTTTATCGATAGTCGGTTCTTGTTCGGTACAACACCTTCTAATTTCCTTGTACGAATGCACATCAGCCAATCATGGTATCCGAGTTCTCGTCCACATCAAATATCAGCTGGACTCCGGCTTCTCTCGCTCCTTTTTCCA
The DNA here is from genome assembly GCA_000827325.1 of Oidiodendron maius Zn. Lineage (NCBI taxonomy): Eukaryota > Fungi > Ascomycota > Leotiomycetes > Myxotrichaceae > Oidiodendron > Oidiodendron maius. The sequence goes on along the minus strand of KN832870.1, from coordinate 6,279,940 downwards.
GAAAGGCTACTAAGTTTCTCCTGATTGTCTCTGTGTTCGGCTCGAGAAAATCCTCAGCACTTGTCCAGTACTCGAGGTACATATCCGCCAATAACGGGCACAAGATATCTTTATGCTTAAACACTGAAGCTAATTCCTGCGCCCACTCGAAGATAGACCAATCATTATAGAAATAAAGTTTCAGGCTTCTCAATCCCCTTGGAAGCATACCCTGCAACCAACCAGGTGGGTTAGTCCACAGCCACCTAGTCCCATCAGAGCCACGATGCAAAAACAACGCAACTGCAATTTTTAACTCCTCCAGAGCACTGAAACTCGTCAAAAATCCACTGGGAAAAGGCTCCCCATGACCCCCACGATGATCCGAATTGCCTCTGATTTCCAATTTCCTGAGAGATTGTCGTTGAGGGAGGAGCGCAGCGGCAATTTCCGAGGGCTCTACGCACCCCACGGCAAATGAACATCCACAGAAATTAAATGTAAAGCTCTCCAGCTCCCTTGGTATGCTCAACATCAGGGTCAAAGCTTCTGCTTCTACGCCAGAAAATTCAAATACTATGTTTTTAATATTTGATTTTCTCTTATACATCGCTAGATCATCATAGGAAATATCATCCCGCCCAACTGAAGTTGCAAGGCCACTTCCTATATACAGCGTATGGAGATTTGGGAGGAGAAGAGCTGGGAGTATACCGTCGATACCATATACTTGATCGGTGTCGGTGCCGCAAAAGATGATTGAGAGTTCTCTGAGGTTCTGGAGAGCAGGAGGGAGAGTTATTGACTTCGGGGTTGAAAAAAACAAGGCCAGAAATTCGTCCCAGATAGAAGGGAATTCCGTCTCCAGCGTGATTTTAAGGGCATGCAAATTTGGCAAAAGATAGAATAGCAGCGCTCGTTGGACATCAGGATGCCATATTTCAAGTTCCTTTTCAGAAGATAAGGAGAGAGCAAAATGGTCGAGCTGATTCACAGCGTTCTGGAGATGTTCAAGTCGGCCGTCTTTGCTTTGCTCATAACCTGATTTAACCATGTCGATCTTACTTCGAAAAGACAGTTCTCGAACGTGAGCTGGAAGTGAACGTCGCGTGGACATTGAGCACAAGAAACTTGTCACAGGATTTGAATCGAGAGCTCGATCAGAAGCGCCGGATTTGAGCTCCACCATTCGGTATAGAATTGGCTCGACGATGTCTCTCAGGGTTCGACAACTCAAAGCGAGCGACAGAAGAGCTCCCTTTCGAACTCGGTGTCGGTAGAGGTCCGCAATAAATTCGTACTGGAACTCCGTATCTGGCACCTTATAATCGTCTATTGCGGCAAGGCCCTCGGCGAAGTAGTGTGTGATAACTTTAGATAAGGAATACGCTTCCAGAAGCTTTGCTCGTTTCGCTAAAGTCTTATCGGGGTGTCTGTCTTCATTTTTGGTTTGGTTGCTATTGTCGGATTTTGATGGTGTGGATTGTTCATTGGCTAGGACGAGAGAAACTATTTCTTCGAGGAGTTCGGGCGGGAGATTTGTAAAACCGGACATCTTGATGTTGCTTTGTAGACTAAAATAGATATCAAGCTGGTTAAACCTGTTTAATAACCTCGATACACGAAGGCGTAGGACCGGAACGGCATGCAAAGGTAGAACTAGGCAGAAATTATCACATGACCTTTTTGTGAAACACTAATCGTCGGCTCGCTTCGACTAGGAGTGAATGCGACATGGGAACCTGGAGCGCCCAACCACCATTATTACCTGTCGCCAACAAGACTTTGTAGCACAGTCCAGTTTTGACGCTGACCCCCACATAAGCAGAGTCTGAATATCAGCCAGGCCGTAACGGTAGTAGTTTAAGATAAATGTGGGTCCAAAATTAAATCACAGATTCAGTGTGACACTACGGTACTTTTGCTTTCTACTCTACCAGAAGGAGAAGACGGCCGATTTTGTTGGCTGCACGTAAGGTACTTTTTGCTTCGGTCGGAATTTTCCGGCAAGTTATGCGCAGCTACAAACGTCGCAGCCACAATTTAAAAAGGTAAGTTAATAGCCTTGTTGCTTATAAAGGTATAATAAAAAGTATATTGGAGAAGATTTACTATTTTCAGTGTAAAACCGTGGCTAAGTTAGTTAGTTAGTTTATCTAAGGCGGCCGGCGACGTAAGGGAATACGGGTACTTAGCACGTGATGTCCTCGTGGCGCCACTAGACAAGGGAGTCGCCCTCCTAAATACAACGTACTCGGCGACGGCCTCACAGCCCTGTCTTCAGCGTGCAGCTTGCACTGACCAATAAGGCGCTCGCCTAGCCTGCAGATAAAGAGACCGCCCGCTCTCTTGCTGAATTATTTAGGCAGACTGATTGTGAGTCAACCCGTGCTGCAGCCTAGATAATATATTGGGCTGGTGCCGAGTTCTTAGATCCAATATAAAACCCGGAAAGCTCTTGATATTCTTTCGTCTAACCACACTTCACAGCTACTCTCTTCGTATCTTTTCACAATGGCTTCAGTGATGACAGAGAGTAGGTCAAGTGCCCCCGAGATAATCGTCTCGACGGGAGCCAAAGCCCAAGCAGAGGCCAAAGTAGATGTTGTAGAGGAGAAGACAGAGGCCGGGGCTGCTCCAACCACTAGCTCTGTAGAGGCTGATGTTCACGGTGAGGCTGATGGTGAGGCCAGAGATGCTGAGGAGGTAATCAAGGTTGGTATGGAATGCGACCTGAAGCACCTGTATCAAAAGGAAGACAACAAGGGGCGAACAAGCTGGACAGATGTCTACCCAGACGACCTCAATGAAGCTGCAGAAAATGAGATGACAGCTCGTTTTGCTATTCTCGTCCGCAACAGGAAGAGTTTCGATTCGCGAAAGAAACTTGAAATTGACAGCATCGTGATTCAAAGCCCTCTCTTAAAGAATATCTTGTCAAAAGTCTTGAAAGATTATCCAGGTAGGTTCTCAGTATTGACAATAACTCCCTCCACGCCCGGCTAATGTCAATCAAAGGGGTCACGGCAACTCTCAGACGACTTGTCTTCCAAGCTCCTTTCCAACCTTTCATCCATCGCTGGCAAGAATTCACCGAGGCCCTCGACGAGCAAGAGGATGAAGAGACAAAGAAGCATCTTGAGTTGCTATATAAGACGCTCGAGGCTGAACTTAAGGATGTCATCGCAGCCAGAATCGATTACATCAAGAACCAGGTCATAACTTTCGAGCACCTGTGGACCATCTTCGTACCAGGATCCACGCTCTACTCGCATGAGTGGAATCGCGACTGCGGCTCACGGTTAAAATCAAGTACCTACCTCGAACATCCCAAGTATGGCAATTGTTTCGGTGTCATGGCCCAAAAGGTCGATTGGGATGGGGACAAGTTTGGCTATGCTTGCGCTCAGAATTTGATCCTTGAATTCCCTGGAACCATGCCAATTTCTTCTCTCGACATATTTCCTTTGGAATATCATCCAGAGCATGAGAAAATCAGCACTGAGCTATTGAAGCGTGGAAAGCTTTTCGAGCAATATCATGGTTATCACTACAAGGCGTATAAGTCTTTTGCAATTAGTAAGAATAAGGAAGGGGACGATATTAAGGTTACAATCGATAGTCGTATCGTAATGTATGTGCTTCCTTTAGTCGTTGGCATGAACTACTAACAATAAACAGCGACACCATTGCGTTCGGCAAATTCAACCCAAATAGGATTAGAGCGCTCACACCCCTTAAAGAGAAGCCCAAAGCACATTCTCGAACTTCTAGCAATTCTGATGATTCCGACCTTGATTCTGACGAGTCATATGACTCCGATGATCACGACGATTCCTACTCCTTTGTCAACACCAACGATTCTTCTAACTCAAGAGGTTATAAGAGCGTTCCCCTCACTGACGAGCAACTCATCCAGAGTACTCCTTTAGTCCGTGGCTATGCCCTCAAGTCCAAGCAATGGCTCTCTTTCTTCGTTGACGCCGTCTCGGAAATCGAATTCAACTCCTCCGCCTTCTCAAACCTGGTCCTCCCAGCTGACCAGAAAGAGCTCATCCTCGCCTTCGCCGAATCTCAAGTAAAATTCAAAGATGATTTCGACGACCTCATTTCCGGGAAAGGGAAAGGCATAATCATGCTTCTGTTTGGAGGGCCAGGCGTAGGGAAAACACTCACAGCAGAATCCGTCGCTGAGACGATGAAGGCCCCCATCTACATGATGTCCGCCAGCGATCTCGGAACCCGCAGCATCGAAGTCGAAATGAATATCACCAAGATCCTTGAGATGGTCGCAAAATGGAACGCCATCCTCCTCCTCGACGAATGTGACGTCTTCCTCGAAGCACGCTCAGCACACGATCTCGAACGCAACAAGATCGTCTCTATCTTCCTCCGCACCCTCGAATACTACGAGGGCATCCTCTTTCTTACCACCAACCGCGTCCAGGATATGGACCCTGCGTTCCAAAGCAGGATCCATATTAGCATTGAATATCAGGGTTTGGATAGAGGAGCGAGGAAGCAAGTTTGGGAGAACTTTTTGAAGCAAGGGATTGAGAATGAGTTGTCGGAGAAGGAGATTGGGGTGTTGGCTGATGTGGATATTAATGGGAGGCAGATTAAGAATGTGTTGAAGACGGGACAGTTACTTGCGAGGCATAAAGGGGTTAAATTGAGGTATGAGCATTTGAGGACGGTGTTGAATGTAGAGAGGAAGAAGATGGAGTTGGTCTAAGGAGATTTGGTTCTGTACTGGAGCATTTTTCGGCAAGTCTTGGAAATCATATACAGTTTGAAGTGAGCGAAGATTGTTCAAATACGAATAATCTCCCCTTCGATATCATCGCGAAGAAACGAATATTCCTTCTTTCTTTAGTCTGATCCTGAGCGTCAAAGACCTGGTGACTACTCCGAGGTGGGAAACCACCATGGGACCCTGAAACTCGAATGTCGCCATGCCTCGAATGTCGCATGTTGACCAAAACTCAAAGCGACAATCCTCAAAATCGCAATTCACGCATTTCAGGCCTAACCCCCCTATTTGCCCCATACTTCTTATACTGCCCCTTTGTGAGGTCTCTCCTAATACTAGAAGTTGTATAGTTTTAGCTCACAATTACAGCATTAGGTATAGGTAGATCACTAAGGAGTATCTAACTCCTCGACCTATCAGAGTATGTTCAAAAGCTCGTCAAATTAACCTCCTATAAAACTTAAATATTTATATACAGAATAAGAAGATCATTGAGTATTTAGCATAATACTTAGGAAGGCTAGTTATATAATACGTAAGTAAGGTTCTAGTAGCTACAATAGTCACGTTGGACTTAGTCATAATAAATTGACCATATAAAGTACCTATTGGATATCTTGTGGGCAACTTAGCCTAAATAACTAGATAGCTATAACTAATCGTTGGGATTACGTTGGGGGGGTGCTCCAATACTATAACGCCAAGAGCTTTAGCTTTGGATCAAGTCACAATACTATTGGAACTGTAATAAGTCTTTGATAGAGAAATTAGGTGCAGCTGAGTTGTTAAAGATAGTTGAGGCTTTGCTGTGTTCCAGCTTGGATAGGAGTAGAAGCCTATTTGTGAGACTGGGTAAAAAAGACTTCGATGCGATTTCCTCTTTCGTCAATGCATAGGTGTATCGGGAAAAAGTTATTAGTGAATTTACTTTCAATAATATGGGTGTGATCAATCATCAAATTCATTCCTGCTACCGATTCCGTGAGAGACAACTTCGAGTTTTCACACCTGTCGAACGCTACGACAGCATCAACAGCTTCAGCCAACAGTGGTACCCTCCCAACAAAACACAACTTGCCATCCTCCGCCTTTGAAGGATATCTTTCTATCACTAGTATAAGATGGCCAAGCTCGATGATGAGGACGGGTAGAATACAATTGTAATCCTGACACATTGAGCGTTTCGAGTTGTCTCTGAATTTCTGGTAATAATTTTCTCTCTATTTCCCAGTTCTCGTTCACTCGCGTTTACGTCGTCAATATCCCGTCCTCACAATTCCAACTCCCACTTCGCTTTCTCCAAACCTTTTCTCCTCTTAATAACAATCATGCACTCCCGCTTCGGCTTCATAACTACTAATGGAATCAATCCATCATTCTTCTCCGGCAACTCAATGGCACCTCCACTCGGCTTCTCAAAATCAAACCCCATGACAACCGCAGCCACAAACCCGACAATCTCACTCTGAGCAAAATGCCTACCGGGACAAATGACACTTCCACCCCCAAACGCTCTGAATGCTGCAGATGGGACATTTTTCGGTAGGGGGGTTGTGGTAGTCTTCCCTGTCACATCCTCAGATGTGTTGGTTTGGAGAAACCTTCTTGCATTGAATTCCGCCGCATCTGGACCCCAGACGTCGGGATCCAGATGGATGACCCCACTGGCAATTTGAACAATAGAATCTTTCTTGAGGAGGTATTTGCCCGCGATTACGGTATCCTCCAAGATCATCCTCACAGATGTCAGATTCGCCACGAAGCGTAGTGTCTCGCGGTACGCAGATATCAAGATCGGCGCCACAGATTTCAACTTCTCCACGTGGATTATCTTCTTTTCTCCATCTCCCCCAATACCCAGCTCATTAACAGTGACAGCAGCTCCGATCTCGCTTCTCACATCGGCAAGCAAGTCCGGCTGGCTAAATAAGTGAGTCAAGAACCAAAACGTCGTCGGGACAGCATTCCCCAGGATCGCAAACAGCATGACCAATTCTCCATGTCCCACCATCTTCTTGCTCAGCCCATGTTTCAGATTAATTGCAATGCGTTTTTGGATCATGGAAGCAGCCTTCTTATACCGCTCCAACTCCACATATTCAATCAGCCCGCTCAGAACCCTCTCACGTGCAAAATACGCTTTACGGGCCGTGATCCAAGGCAGGATATTAGCGATCAAAGGCACGATGCCTGCTTCGAACGCCCAGAAATCGTTTATTAGGGAGGCGTTCATAGAGAAGAGGTTTTCGGGCCCGTAGATGGCCGTTGCGTTGGCCAGTGTGAACTGTTCTCGCAACCAGGAATGCAATTCCACGACTTCCTTGCCTTGAGGTCGGACTTTATCCAAGGTCGAGGAGAAGATCTCGAGCTGGAGAGTGGTGATTCTGTTTAAAGTGGGCCCAGGTCCTAGCGTGCTGGCAAGCATGTCGTGGGATTCGGGCATGACGCCTTCGTCGCCTGCTTCGCGGTTGGCGTTGTTTTGGACGATTTCCATGGATTGGATGTCGAATGCAACTATTCGTTTCGTCACTTCTAGGATTGCGGAGTAGAAGGAGGTTTTGGGGGATGCGCGCTGGATGATTGCTGCGAGGGCGGGGGACGTGATGATGTAGGTCCGGCTGGTCCATGTGGGGAGCGTGTAGATCGGGTAGTTGTGTTTCTTACTACGTCTATGTTAGAGTGAGGCTCTCTTAGAGCAAAGGATGACGAAGATTTATTCACTTGATCATGGCGTAATATGAGGATCCGTATCTGGCGATACTGATGAGATGACCGATGTAAGGGATCGACTGCGGAATGACGGGAGGTTCGAGGGCGTCATATTCAACGTGAAGGTTTTTCCTGGCAGTAAAGGCGATGATTAAAAGGATCGAAGAGACAACGAGCCATAGCTTCGGGGTTCCAGTGGCCTCTAAACTGTTCCGTAAGGTATCCATTGCAGTGGGGATTTTGTTGATTTCCCAATTGTCTTGTCGCAAGCTATGAAGTTTACTTGGACATTCTGTCAAGTATTATGGCAAATTACCGATACCCCCTCTCAAATCACGCTTATTTTGTAAGAGAGGAGGCTATTGTCGGAAAGATATATGGTAGTAGAGCCAGCTCGGCAGGAGAATTGGTAATTCCATTCGCCTAGATCAGCTGACCCACTTCGGGCAAGTAAATTGTCAAGGTTTACGAGCAATGCAACGCTAAACTCAATACGGCTATAACTACTAAGGATCGGTAAGATCTTCACCGGTATATTCAACTATCAATCGTTATAACTAAGAGAATAAACTGAGGGGAGAGGAGGGCTCGTGGGGATGGAATTGATGGCCCGAGCAGTCCACATTCCACTCAATGATCATGTAATTTTATAATTGGCCCTATCTCGTTCATCATTGAGCAGGTTTGCATGGAATAGAACTTTAACCTCTTCGAATGTTAGTAAGATTTATTGGGATTGGCCACACTACTGTGATAAATGGTATGTGACCAGGGAGGAGAAGGTCGTATGAAAGATAACCCGGTTGGTATTGCTCCTGAGTTTTCATAGTCCTGTATATGGATAGTGTTGTTCGCCCTCTCTAAATTATCAAGGCTTAATAAGTCGCAGAACACCTTCAGATATGACTCTTTAGCGGTATGGCCCAACCTGTACTCCGTATAAGATTAGAGAGCGCTGGCATTGCTATCATCTAAGCCAGGACCAAAAGAAGTTGTAGATATGAAATCCGAATTCTTCTGAGGTTCTAGAACAGCACCCTGATTGCCGCAACGCAATTGCGCATACAGCGCTGGACATCGCTAAGACGAAAAGTTAATTAATAACTTTCCGAAAGGGATGGTTGAAGGAGTTCCTGAGTTCATCTGTCTATCTTCCAGTTTTTTATCTCTCGAGATATTCCTATAAGGTAGGGTTAAGCCAAGGCAGTAGATTCACTGCAGCCAATACCTATCCTCTTAAGGCAGTTGATTCGGATTTGTTGTTGCAGCGAAACCATACCTCAAGCATCCTGCATCTATATACCCGCCAGCTCCACCATTATTACCTGAAATTAACTCAGTATCAGTAAAAAGATTTTAAAAAATTTACATATACTTGCAAAACAAGAGCGCAGCACTTACAGTTTTGCCAATCCCCCGTCAGTAAACTAACACAGTTTACCGAAGGATTGTCCGGACCGAGCGGTTGGCTCATACTCTGCTCCGTCGCCGTCGTCACACACCCATTGATCCAACTCACTGTATAACGATACGGCATAAGACCGTCCGTTACTGTATATAAGTTCGACTGCACAGGGCCTGACTTGGAAGTAAATGTTTGATTGAAGCGAACACAGACCATACCGGCGGCTTGATTCTGCATACTTCCAGCAATGTCACTGTGGCTCCCGAAATCATTCGCGCCGTAACATTGCTGGCTTTGCAGTTGTGGAGGAGATAGTGTTGGGGTTGGAATCGCCGACGAGGAAGCCGTGGTGGCTGGAGCGGGCATCTGCCCAGGAACTGATATCGACATTGCAAACGTGCCGCAACTATCCTGCAGACTCCCCGTCCCGTAGATAGTATGACTATTAAATTGGCCTATTTGTCTTCTTAGTCTTTTCGGTCATAGGTAGCTAAGAGATATTTAACTTACAGGCTGAAATGATTTGCGTATAGCTTGTATTACAGCCAAGATAACAGGTATCGGCAGTTTGGCTAAAGTTAAAGAACATAGAACTTCCGTATGGATCTGGTAAGCCAGTTGCATTCCCTTGTATAGAAGTGCTACTGCTTTTGGATAGATCTAGGCTGGTACAGAATTTGTTCGCAAGGGCCTGGGCAACCACAACATTGACACCCATGTTGGATGGGGTGCATTTTGCTTTCGCGGCGGAGGCTATAGAGGTCGTGGGCACCGCGAGGTCATTAGCCACCACTGTCCACGGTATGGTTGCTGTCGTCGTAACCTTGATTGTGCCACTGCTGGTGGCACTGCAACTGCCAGATGGTGTGACGCACGAGGTGCTGCATTCTGCGATAGCTCCGATCAGTTTACAGCCGGCATTACACTGCGGCGTGGGACATGTAATAGTAGTGGTGGTTGTGGTGGTGGCAGTGGTGGCGGGCGTGGTTGTCGTGCCCTTGAGGGAGCTGGCCGGGATCACATTGCTGCTCGACAGATCCTTATTGTTGATGAGCACCTCCCAGGCGATGGCGAAGGCGGCAATTCCGACGGCTCCAGCCTGGATCGGCGTGAGCTGGAGATTCGCGGCCTGGGCCTGTGCGAATGCAATGACCACATTCATTGCGCGGACGGCGTCCGCCGCCGTCCATGGGAAAGCTTGGGGCTGGAGGACAAGGAGCTCGTGAAACGGGCCGTCGGGAGCGGCGTTTATGACAAGATTCTGGGAGGCGCAGATTACGTTGCCGAAGTCATTCTGGCGCTTTCGAACCCTCTTGCTATTGAACTGAGAGTCTGAGCATTGAGAAGCCATTCCGATGAAACCCGTTATGCGATTAGCGAGGTCTTCCGGCATCGATATGATCACATCGCCTTTCTGGTGCCCATCAATGGCACTCGTGAATGTGGTTATCGCAGGGGCGGCGGTTCTGGGAGATAAATGTCAGCAAATTATCAACTTCGTCTGTTTTCTCTTAAGACTTTTACTCACCCCGTCACGGTGGGAGGATTCGGTTTCGGCGTGATGGTGACAGGTGGACCGGATGTCGGGACAATCACAATCTCTGTTGCCGATGCTGCGGCAGTAGCTGCACTAATTTGGCTTGGATTCAGTTTAATCGGCATCGGGATCAGTTTGTGCTCTTCGAAAATAAAAGGAATAAAGAGGCTGATAATAGCAGCGACGCCTGCACCGACGAGACCGATGAGACCGATAGCTCCGATCTGCCGGGCGACAAGCTGCGTATTGGTGTTGACCAAGCCATCTCGCACGCTCTGCAAACACTGGCTATTGAGTGCCTGGCAATTTGAATCCATGATCCCCTTAATGCTGTTCTGAAGATCCGGGGACAGAAAGACGTTCACACCTTGGTCTGCCTGTGCGGCAGCCGTGAATTCAATGACACTACCGGTTATTGTGGGGGTGCTTGTCTAACAGATTGATCAGTTCGTAGGACCCAGGAGGCATGTAGATGGCCATTTTGATCCCCAAACTTACCGCGGAACCCACATATTGCGCGATATCTCCTATTGAAAACGTAGCCGGGTCTGCCATAACGACGGCAATCCCGCATAGCACTAGACACATGTACCAAATTTTATACATGACAATGGACGGAGAGATGACGGAGACGATTGAACTTGCTAAATGATTTGTGATTGACATGCAACGTCTTGTCGGGCAGTTATATATACCCTCTCCTTTGTCTCCTCGAACTGATCTGCACCTCAATCCTCTCAAACATCCCCTCACTAGGGTTTCCATCCTGTTGTTTGAAACTACATTTCTCTCTCTATTTCGCCTCGTAGATTGGATCCCTCATCGACTGCGGCAAGAATTTGGATATCGAAACTTAGAGGCGGTGTTTGCGCCATTTATTATAGGATCACTGTTAACTGTGCTGGCTTGAGGTTGGTCTGTTATAGCTCTGGCAGCACTGCCGCTGGGTAGGCATGTAGGCTAATAATAATTATCTCCATGGTCTATAGTGTTGGGTGCTGAACTAACATCTGCATCCCTCTAGTTCAGCCCCATCTTGTTGAATAATAAATGCGACCAGACTTTGTTTTGCCATACATTATTATCTGTTTCATGTAGACACGCCACCCTTATCAGGATCTCCGTATGAATCCTTCCCTGCGGCGGGGCAGTGAAGGGGACGTATTTTTAGATGTTGAGCCTTAGTTGTATTGGTTGTTGGTTTATGTCGGCGGTTAACGTCGAAGGATCGCTTGGCCGTGGCGGCTGTTGCATATTCAATATACATGGCTAGACGAATGCCAACAGGTTTGATTTAGGGCTTCGATCAGGAATTACTGGGTTGTAATACGGCATTTCTACATTAAAATATAAAGAAGCCCATAAGGGCTATCCTATGTGGGTATATATGATACGATTAGTCCTATTCTGAAAGTATTTCATACACGGTCATTGCGTTCTTTGACGTAGCCATCCTTTCCTTGGCCATCTCAACCGGTGTTTGGCCGAGGATGTCCTTGGCCAACCGGTCTGCCCCCTTCTCCAACAGGAACCGGGTTCGGTCCACACCCGCAATATAGACTGCATAGTGCAGCGGGGAGCCATGGGCCTTCGAAGGTGTGTTGACGTCCATGCCATGAGCGATGAGAACACGCATGGCCGGAACTCCACCCTGGCCGCGGTGACTCATGGCGCTTAACAAGGCCTCCGGATCGAGTTCGGCTCCATGGGAGAGAAGAAGTTCGAGGACGGTGGTTGAAGGAAAGAGTGCCGCAGAAGCAAGCACTGTCGCATTTCGCCTACCCCGGCGGTTGGGATCTGCGCCGTGCTCCAAGAACCAACGCACACAGGCTTCATTTTCTACCACGAGCCTACCCAGACAGAGTTAGGATCAAGAAGACAGGGGATAATGACGCGAGCACTCATACCTCAACGCCGGATCCTCAAACTCAGTTGAATTGATATCCCAGCCATGGTCGAGAAACTCTTGGAAGATGGCAGTCTCTTTCCTGGCACTAGCGCCGAGGAAGGCCAGCTTAGTAATGCGGGCTCCCTGGGAGAGAAGCAGCCCGGCGACTTTGGCGTGGCCGGCCCACGTAGCGTTGCTAAGCGCCGTATCGAGATCATCTTGGGATGGCTTCGGTTGGGAACTGAATAATGAGCTAAATAATTCTTGCAGTTGGTCGAGATCCCCGTTTGAGCAAAGAGTGCTTAGATCCTCAGAAGGCATGGTAGCTTTTGTTGTTGTTGGTATCTAAAGATGTTGTTAGCTGGATAGGGCTGGAGCTGGTGTGAAGTGTGTCTCGCTCTCGTCAGCCGAGAGGAACAAAAGATGGTCAACAGGATTCCCTTGATGGGGCCTTTCATGCTAGACGGGAACTTGGGAGCGAAAAAAGATACAACTCTTCGTTCAGACATGAGATATTTTGTCGAGGGAAAACATCTAAGGGGGAAGTGGCGTAGACGGGCTGTGGTCCAACGATGTTGGGGTCACGTGCGGGCGCCACCCAACATCGGGCAGTGAATTGGTCTGTACCACCGCCCCCCATATTGATAGGCCACAGCCCCTACATGCCTCCCCACCAAATTTGTTAACGAATGCAAGTGACTTTTTCCTCTTCACTGAAACTAACGTCCGTTACCATAAATAATAGCAAAAGGGCAGTTAGAAATACCCTTTTGAGGGCAGATAACGAAAGGTAAGGATTATAGGTATTTACGATAGTATAATAAACATTTGAACTTGTTATTTATGTGTTTTGTGCCAAAATATATGTGTTTTACTTCATAATATTGTTATTGGTGTATTAAAAAGCGACTTGTGTTTGCTAATAAATTTGGTGAGGAAGCATGTAGGGGGGATGGTGGTCTATACTAATGGGGGTTGGTACATATCATCACCCCCAACATCAAATGCAATTGGGCGCAGCTGCATCGATTTGGGTTATACAACACCTCGCCATGTTATTATTAGTCAGGTTCCTGCGCATCCATCCACATCTCATAGTTCACAGCCCCTTAATGTTGGTGGTAGATAGATCTTGGATGATATTGGTTTTTTGCTAAAATTATCCCTCTGCGGATGCTGCGGATGCGTCCTCCTCGCGTGATACAAATGCTCTCATTGAAATAAAAATTTCAGCTTCCCGAATAGATGTTAGGTTATTAAATCTCCCCAAGAATTTGAAAAGGGATCAAAAAGGGCCGGGTCTTCAGATTATAAATATCGGGAAAATTCCCTTGAAATTTGCTCTCGCTATCCGGCACTACTGACACAAGAATCCACACAAATAACAATATATACCCTCATGCAGAATGAGACTCTACGGGTTTCTATTTGCCCTCCTGGCTTTCCAGACTTCTGGTGAGATCCTCAGTCGTATGTGTGTTATGAATCCTTCAGGGCTGGACATTAGCTAACGGAAGATGCGTAGCATTCGATGCTGAGGACTTATCTGAACGACTGCCACCACAAAAGCGAGATACACGGCCCAAGTGCTCGCCAAGAGTCTACAATGCCGCACAAAACCGCGAGGCCCTTAACGCCACGCTAGACAGGCGTACGATGACGCTCCCAGATGGCACACAGCCTTCTGACATGGACACGTGGATGATAAAGGAGATGGTTCCGGGGTTATATGATGCCATTGTCTGGGACAAAGATGTCAAAGGGGAACCACAGGACATGGCCACGTCCGTATTTGAAGAATTCCAAGTATTAAAAGGTACAAAGCTCGTAGACAGGGAGGCCTTTAGCCTAGGCACCGCGGAGTTGTGTGGTTGCACCACCCTGATCATCATCAGTCGAAGAGCGGTTTACATGGGCCATTACTGGGAGAGTATCTCTTTCAACCCGGATAAAGTGTGGGTTGACCATTATGGGAGCAAGGATAAGTGTTTCGAAAAGACAGTCATTGATGGTCTAACTTCGGGAGTAAGGTCTGGTGGAAGCCAAGAACAAGTATCTCTTAAGGGCCAAGCCAGCAAAATTGAGGACCAGTACATCAAGGCCTATCTTATCATTCCAACTGGATCGAGCAACGATGCCTTTGATGGGTACCGCAATCGGTGGACTCAAATGAAAGACACGGCCAACGAGTTTGTACCGACAATCAACACCCCGCCCCTACCGCCACCGCCCGGGACCGTGCCTCCACCGGGACCCGCTCCTGAGAACCGATGGACGGAAGTAAAGTATGATGCTCTGGATAATGGAAACCCTCTCCTGCAGACTACCGCGAGAGGGAGGGTTCTTTTCAAGTTTGACCCCAATGAAAATGGCAAGAAGAGGGCGGCTCTGTGGGTCGAGCAAAACGCAACACCATACCATAACGATGTATGGTGATCTCTTCTTCTCAGGTTTCTGTACTCTAGCCTGCGTAACTAGTTTTCTGATTATCCGCTTATGCATTCACCAGTTATTAGACCAGCGGGAAGAGTTAGGTGGTACCATTTCCGGCGCTATTTCGTCTCTAAACTGATGATAGCGCCTGCTATTAACAAAAATATAATCGTGTGCGGTAGACGAGAGAAATGTGAGTGTAGTGTTAGCATTGTCACTCACTTAACCTGCATTAAATTCAGAGTCCGCAATATCGCTTGGGCTAGTTATAGTTAATGATAGATCCTAGAGGAGTTGTTCTGTACTAGATCCTCAATAGTGTGCCTGGGCTTAGGTCTAGTGGAAGACCGCTAGCCAACACTAACTGCTGGTTAGAAGGATGTATTTAGGCAAGGCTGAACTGGTTTGTTACCGCGATGTTCATGTCGGATACACATGCATAGTACTTTATTGACATTATTAACAAGCCTACCTAATTCAATAGCAAATAGTGAATCATAACTACAAAGCCAGGATCAACGGGCAAATTTTAACCCTCCTACAACGGAGATAAGGCACTGTAGTTGTCTTTTATAGCCTCTCCCAAGGCCTTCAGCCCAGCCCTCAGTTCCGCTGTATCACCACCAAAGCCAATACGCACATGCCCACGGAAATGCTTCCCATCCCCAAAACATTTACTCCCAGGCACAAGGAGAAGACCCTTCCTATCTAAAAGGCTTCTACACAACTCAAAGTCATCAACAGGCTCGCCAGATCTTGTAAACTTGACAAACCCGATCGGCGCTCCAGCCGGCTTGACCCACTCACAGATCGATGAATGCTCCTCGATGAACGATTCTACGAGCGCGAGGTTACGTTTTACCAGCGTGGTGTTGCGTTCTAGTAAATTGTCGACACAGGCAGGGCCGAGCGCGAAGGATGCCACATATTCGTCGATATGGCTCACAGATATGAGCGCATAAGAGCGTGCATTAATGCAGAGATCGATAATAGAAGAGCTATTCGAGGCTATCCATCCAACGCGAAGCCCCGCAAGTGAGTATACTTTAGACAAGGAACTAGTGGCGATTGCGTTCTCGTATCCAAATGAGAGAATTGACGGGGGGAAGTCTGGGTCGGTGGGAGAGATAGAGTGGAACAACGGGCGGTAAATCTCATCGCTTAAGATTGAGATAGAATGCTCCCTGGCTATTTTGATAATTTCTTCGAGGGTCGTCTTTGGAATTACTGCGCCGGTTGGGTTTTGTGGGGTGCTAGAATAGAACGAGACAGTCAACCAATGCACTATTTGCACATCACGGCGATAGAGAAAGACACGAGAACTGACTTTAACACTATCATCTTTGTGTTGGGTCTGATAAGGCTTTTTAATTCGTGCGTGTCGAGCTTCCAGCCATTATTCTCCTTCGCTTTCCAAAGACTAACCTCTGCTCCGACGGATCGAGGAAGGGAATACAGCTGCTGGTACGTTGGATACTGGACGATCGCATGGTCACCTGGTCCTAGCAAGGCAAAGATCACAAGGAAGTTCGCCAGTGATGCTCCCGGGGTGGTGAGAACATTTTCAGGAGATAGATGGCCAGAAGAGTTGTCTGGATACATATGTGCAATTTTCGCCCGCAACTCTTCCGACCCTCTCATGGAGGAGCCATAATCCATTGGTGTTGAGAGGACTGAAGAGACGGGATCGCTGCTGGCATGCGCATCTTGGAATTGCAGTCCCAGTGTGTTGATGGAGATAGGAAGACAATACGAATGCGCGAGGTTATGCTTAATATTGGTGGTGTGGGTTAAAATCCACTGGGTGAAGACCACGACCGTTAGTCTGCTACATAAGCTGCTGGGTTCTCACTTACATGATCCACTTCAAAGAGCTCAAGTTTCACCATGATGGGCCCACGGCGTTTGCTCTCGAGCAAGGCTTCTCCAAACTAGACAATGACGAAGACGGTCCATATCTCTAGACTTATATCTGCGAGATAAGTCGGAGACTGTGAGTGACTAACCAACCGATTACCTACTCAACGAAGCCAGCCAACGTAAAGTTAAGCTATCCTACGGGGTAATAGAGACGTACGTAATAACCTGCTTTCCCGTATCAGCACGGGAACGAGAGCCTATCAAGTATTTGCCGGGCGCGCCCTTTATCGGACACGGCATTAACGCCGAACCACTATCAGCTTCCGCCCGACGTCGTCGCCACGCCTGCGACTCTAGTCAAGGCAAGTTCCTGGTGGAGCGATGGACCTTCCATGGCTACCATCATCATACTGGTTCTCTCCCTCGCCATTCCGTGCACAGCGCTCGGTGTCGTCAACGTAGAATAACGAACCCGACAATGACAATCGCCAGCAAGACCCCAGATGTGCGCGCATCAGAGGATCCGGAGAGGAAGTATGCATCTCTCCCTCCGCTGTTGTTGATGGTTCACTGAGCGCATTCTAATTTCTAGAAAACTCCGAAACCGCCTGTCGCAGCGGGCGTTCCGTCGAAGACAGGCCGAGCATTTGAGAGAGCTTCAGAAACTTGCAAATACCAGCAATCAACCACAAAGCGAAGAGATTAAGGCGCTGCAGGAGGAGAACAGCTACTTGCGGAAGCAGCTAGTCGAGATCCAGTCAAAACTGTCAAGACTCATTGCGACGATGCAAGCCTTGTCCGGTTCGGTATCACACGTTCTCGGCGAGTCTACAAATGAGACCTCCAAGAGCAAGGATGTGGAGTTTGGCCGATCGGGAGATTTTAGCCTCAATGTAACGCAGGATGATGTGCTTGGACTCGAAGAGCCAATGTCTCATATGATTGGCGCTGTTGCTGTTGGAAGTCCCTCCCCTGATCTGTTGACCGTTGTACCCGGTTCGGCCGAAGGTTATCTCCCTATTGTCGACGATATGTTATACACCGACTCGGCCAGCGACAGCGGGGCCTTACAGGCCGAATCTGGAGATTTCAGCTGCCTGGCTCCACAGATACCAAACATCTGGGACCTCGAATACCAAATGGGCTTGCCATCGTACACAAATGCTCTCTCTGCTTGTCAACACTCGAGCCTTGTGCTTGGCAAGCCGTGGACCGAGACCAACTCCCCATTTTCGGACCACATCTCTGTCCTCTGCCGTCTAATGCAGGGCAAGATAGAACAGATCAAACTATCTACCAGGCAGCCAGTGCAATAGTACGTCATTATAGATTATAGACCTAAGACAGCCAACCTAACAAGGCAGCAGCTTCTACCCACAGGTTCTAACGGTGCTTGCATTGTTTAATAGCCTCACCCGACCAGATGCCATGGCTTGGTATGCAAAGACGAGATTTTACCATATCGCCGACCTGACTACCTGGCAGCTCTATCCGTGTGCAGAGACGTTCGAAAGGGTCCACCGCCTGTACCGCCCCACGAAGATGCAGTTGCAGCATCAGTATCCTAACATCATAGATTGGATACCATTTCCATCAATACGGGACCGGCTTATCCAATTTCACGCGGCGAATCCCAATATTGACCATATCTTCTGCGACACCGTGAGCAGCTATGTGGTGGAGGGCCGCATGTCTGATTTCATCAGGGGCGCACCCGCAACCAGGGTGTATATCCGCGTTACAGATATTGCCGAAAACATTGCTTCCACGGAAGAATGTAAAGACATAGAACCATTCACTATTCTCCCCACTCAGGATATGGCAAGCCTGTTCTCATCTCCCGTGTGCTCTCGAGCTGTCTTTAGACTGCTTAACATGGATCGTGGCGTTTCGCACTATAAGCTTGATCCTGCCTTTTTTGGTACATATCCGGAGCTGTTCGATCCTGAAGAGGATATTGCAGCAAAGGGTATTCCATTGAGACCAAACTTACAGGTCCGGTTAACTTATCCAAAACCTCTGGACCCTCCAACGTATCAGACTTATCGCAGTTTCATTGACTTTTCTGTCTCAGCGCCAGCAGCCGCCCCGCCAGCCACGACAGAATCAACTTGAGCGCCGTTAGTATAGTAGCCAAATTACGTAGAATTGATTTACTATTACACTCCGATAGCTGAGATTGGATGGTGTTTTCAAGTTTTCAATTTTCTACTTATCTTACCAATATCATATCGGCTTGACACATCCATAGATTGACTTCCTAGTGTATTTTCAGGCATAGTTAATATCATTCTAGGAACCCTTCAGGGTCTTGAATACGTTGTTAACGTCAGAACACATACAGTCGGCCTTATTATTTTCTTGCACTAAAAACAGCCTCGCTAGAAATAATCTACCTCCGCGTTAGTGAACAATGCAAAACCTATGTATCAGTGTCAATCCTGCAAACAAGATGAAAGAAGTATTCCAAGTTGACGGCTGGTTACTCTGGGAGACAGAATGCTCGCAGATCTAACCAATTCTCAATCACATGTAATAAACAGTACTAATCGGACGGTTACGTAGCAGGTGGGTCCGGGCTGCTACTCAGCCCACTGGAATCGGGGATAAGGCGACCTTACTAATACTCGGCTTCCACCGATCGGATATAAGGGCACGGGACAGCACGGGATCTACGTAATCGTTCGATTAGTGCTCCAGAGTCAGATCTAGAGAATTTTGGATATCCAAGCTTTCTCTTTACCTTTTGTGGCCTAAGTCGAGGGAATATAAGATGTTTCCCAAGCTTGGCAACCCGCCACATCTATCACGTGTCTATTCTTCTTGAGGAGGAGGAACTATAAATACAGAGTGCCTCTGAAGATAGGAGGCCCTTGAAGTCAACAGTACGATATTGCTACGCGGACACAGGCAAGCCGATCGAATCGCAGCAAATGGTAATAGTTGATCATTGTAAGTTTGCGTGGTCTAGTTGATATGTAATTTCTCTAAGCTGACGCTATAACAACTCTAGCAGAAAATAATATCCAGCCAAATAACCGAACTCAAGTCCATTAGGAGATCAGTTTAATTTGTGTATACCCCGGCATCTACATTGAAGCACCACCATGCGCGTCCTATCTGAGCAACACATCTCCCAGCTTCTAGTCCACCTGGAGCGGAAGGAATGCAAGAATCTCTTAGAAACTCTTTCATCGGCGCTATCTAAGTTTTCTGCCCAGAATCAACCACGCTATATATCACAGGCAACAGTCCACCAGCCTCTTCGCTCCGTAATAACCACCAAAAGCAATAATACATCACTTTTCATGCCAGTGTCGAACACCACGAGCACTGGCATCAAAATTGTCACTGCGTCCGGTCTCACTGGAGACATTAATGGGGTTATAAATGTATTTACTCCAGAGGGACGATTAACAGGTCTGTTAGGCGCCGTCGAGCTAACAGCGTTTCGCACGGCCCTGGTAACTATGACCCTGCTTTGGCGCTGCCACAAGATCCTCAAACGTCATATCTGCATTTTTGGAGCTGGCCAACAGGCTGAATGGCATGCGCGGCTCATCCTACTGTTATTTCCAGAGACGGTAGCATCGGTGACTTTCGTCAATCGCAGTGCAGCAAGATTCAGGAAACTTGAAGGAATCCGCAGCAGCAATCCCCACGTTACAATCAATTTTCTCTCGAAAGAAGGCAATGCAAATTATGATACGGAGCTCGTCTCATATTTAGCCCAGAGTGACGTGATCATCTGCTGCACGCCAGCTACAGAGCCTCTTTTCCGTTACGAGTCTGTCTCCAACCCCTCGGTCATATCAAGGTTCTTCTCTCTAATTGGTTCATATCGGCCGGATATGCGCGAAGTCGACACCCAAACACTGCTGTCTGGTGAGAACGGAAAGATCTTTGTGGATTCAAAAGAGGCTTGTTTGGCAGAGGCTGGCGAGCTGATTGAGGCAAAGGTCGGGGCGGATCAATTGGTTGAAATTGGACACCTTTTCACATCGGGCAATGAGGGGCTGTTAGAATATCCTCCCTCAGGGTATAATATTGTGTTCAAGTGCGTTGGAATGGGGATTATGGATTTAACAGTGTCGAACGCATTGTTGCAGATGGCTATTGAAAAGGGGTTGGGTCTCGAAGTGGCTAACCTGTAGAATATGGACGGACGGTTTGCGGGAAATGGGGGGGATATGATTTATGTCACGCATAGCATAAAACTGGTCTAATCATCTTTAATGATGAATATTCGTGCAAAGGCACTTTTAGGATGCATTGGAATCTCATAGGCTTCCCTTAGTTCCTTGTAATCTGCGTTCTGAGATAACCGAGCGTAGGCTCATCTGCAGACGAATTGGTTGGTTGAGATTAATTGATCCACGTGGTCTAGGGCGGGAAAGTCAGCTTGTAATAGTCTTTATGCCTCATCCTAAGAGAATATAGACTAATTTTCAAGAGCGGAAGTACCATTGTAAAATATGATAGAGTTACGAACGTTGAGGTAAGGCGGAGAGTGCAGAATTACCGATTCACTAATACTTGCATAATGCATGAAATCATTTCTGACTGGCAGGTACCATTTCACTCCGACTTGCCAGTCATCGTAATTTTAACCCTGGAGATATCAGACTGAGTGTCCGACTGGCATATCTACATGACGCCCTGCATAGCCCAAGATGCCTCTATCTGCCAACAAACAATATAAGGCAAGTTGGTATCACTCGACAAAATCCACTGAAAAGCCGATAAGCGGCAAATAAGATGCCAATATTTAAATATAAAGTGATAAACACTATTCTTATATAACGCAGTGCTCTCTTGTCTCCTTGCACTCCATACTTAATAACTTATGACGAGTCCCTAATCCTACAACTGTAACCCACAATAGTTAGTAATAGCTACTCTCTGACATTCATTAGACCGGATGCCAGTTTGTACGAAGCATCACAAGCTTGTAGCATTACTCTGCACATGCTACGCCACTCTACATTTGAAAGGTTTCTTTGCGGGTAAAGATATCAAAACCTATAAGTTTAGACATGCAGCTATTTGCAGCAGTCTCACTCAGGATCTACTCCTGGCAGTTGGTGCCTGAATAGAAATTCCACTGCACCACTGTTTACGTCCCAAACACTTAGTACCCAATCTACATCTTGGCATGACCAGCCACTTGAGAAAACAGAGTATGGATATTGGCTACAACCTGAGTCATGATAGATATTGACTTGGGTGGCACGCATAGAGGCAGTTAGCTGAATGAATGCTAGAATCTCGACAAAGCTCTTCATGATGTCTGGCATTAGAAGTACTCGTATATATTGCCTGAAACTGTTCTTAACTGAACCCTAACACCGGTATACTATTAAGTGTACTAGAGACTGGTATTAAGCCTACCAGATGGTTTTGGTGCTTCTCACATGTGCGTATTAGGCCCTGGCGGAGCATTACAGCCTTATAACATTAAGCTGAGTATCCTACACATGTCTTAGTCAAGCATGCCGCACCTTTTAATACCGGCCGACCAGCAAAAAGTTTATTCAACAGATGACAGAAAATCAAACCCTAACAATGATAGAGCAAGCGAGCGTTCAATTGGTTGTGTTACGTGGTGCAAGAGAAATTAAAAGAGACTGGGGCTAAACAGTCAAGATGTATTGGCTACCTGTTTATAGGGCATGGTCCTCGACTCGCTAACCTAATACAAATTAGTTTTCAAGCAGTCAGCAGCAGTGCTTTTAACCGACCTCATGCTTATAGGCTTACGAGGAACTTTCACACTGCTCTAGTCGCATTTCATGCAGTGAGCGCACAAGTGTTCGAGCGAATTGTATGAAGTCCATTACCTATTACGCATCCGTGCATATCTAGAGGCTAAGATGAATAACGTTAGGCCAGAACAGGATGGACCAAAAACAGTTAGTGAGCTTTAGCTTGACTTTCCGACAATTACTAAGATTAGATTGATCAAGCTATAGCTTTTGTAATAGACATGAGTTTCTTGATCTCTGTGGCAAGTTCGATATTTGAAGGATTGTCCGTTGGGAGGCCATGGTGCCCTTTGTACACAAAAAGACTGCATGCCTCTTCTTTCCAGAAATCCCTGATATGATGATATTCGCTCATCACGGGAAAGTCGTCTTCATCACCTACGACAATCAGAGCTGGTTGTTGTATGTATAGCCCTAGCTCTGAGGAATCGACCTTTTTCATCGTTGTTTGGGTCTTGGTGGTCCAAAAGTCGTAGGACCTAGCCCCTCCAATCAAGACCGCACATCGAAATGGGCTGATAACATCTCTCCCAGTGTTCATTCTCTTCATTGTATGTCGAAGTAAGATGTCAAATGCCAATGTTGCCCCTTGTGAATGTCCAATAATACCATCAAAAGGGCCAAGCTCCTCAATGGCTCTTGCTACAACGCCATGCGCGGCATCAATATCTCCCTGATGCCCCTGGAAAAAATCTGGCCACCAGTATAAGTCTAGAGGAAAATTGGGTCAGTTATATGATCTTCAATAATAATAGTGTCCCACCACAATATGTAGCTGAGGTGCGTACGGGGACCATCAAATAATTCATATAGATCCTGTGTTTGTGCCTTCGGACCATTGACCTCAGCGTTAATAAACTCAAACTCTACATCACAATCTAGTTCTAGAATGTAGCGTATGGATGCTTCGATATCGAAATATCAGAAACCACCTTGTCGCAATTCAATATGTGAAGATCACCTAGCTCAATCTTAAATATCTAAATTAGAAAGTTAGTACCTTAATCTTGGAGTGGGGTTATAGACCATTACCTCGGCATTCAATGTTGCACCGTGGAGGCATAGCCAGCGGAATGTCATCTTTTTCTGGATGATAATAGTGAACAGCTTCAGTATTTGAGCAAAGAGGGTGATGAAATTGATATGTTGAATTATTCGCGTTTGCTATAGTTTTTAATAGAACCCCAATATTTATGATTGTGAGTTATTAGCGCTAATTCTCAATGCCGATAATTGTCGCTCACATTGTCTAGCCAGTTGCTGGGTTCTTGGCACTTAAAAATCACGGACAGCAGATGATTAAAGATGGAAGGATGATTTCTAATCCGACGCCACAACACTTGCTTATCTGCATAAAGGTCCGCAGAGCGGCCGATCGACCATATACATATAGTATCCATGTTAAATATCTGTACACCAGAGGGATTTGAAACGATTAATTCGTCCGACCGTAGATCCACTCTAATTCTCCACATTTCACAAGGTAGCTGAGCTCTTACGCATATTTAGACTGCATATTTGCATCAAGAAGCGTTGCCCTTGAGGATTGCATATTGAAAATAAGCTGCAATGTCTAACCACGACAGAGAAGAAGGCAAATTATCAACGCCTATAGCAATCATCGGAATGAGTTGTCGTTTTCCGGGATATTCAAACTCGACAGAGAATCTATGGAACATGTTGGCTAAGGGACAGGCTGGATGGACGAAGGGATCCGAGGGCAGATTTGAGATTGATGCGCACTACCATCCCGCTACAGAGATGCAAGGAACAGTACGTATTGCCTTTAGTATGATATAAAAATCCTGACAGGAAAAGATGAACACAAACGGGGGCCATTTTCTCAAGGAAGACTTGTCACGATTTGACTCCAAATTCTTTGGCATCTCACCAGTTGAAGCGAAGGTATATTGCCGCGGACTTTATCTTCAGAATAAGAACTAATTAGGTAGGCAATGGACCCGCAACAAAGATTGCAGCTGGAAACGGCATATGAGGCCGTGGAGAATGGTAAGTATTTGACTCAAGCCATGTGATACTTATGAAACCGTTCCAACTCTTGCTTAGCCGGAATAAAGATGGAGGACTTGGCAGGGAGCAATACGTCTGTTTTTATCAGCACTTTCAACTCTGACTATGAGAGAATTCTCTCTCGTGACCCTGAGAACCTACCTTTGTATCAGGCTACTGGGTGTGGAACTGCTTTTCTTTCAAATAGACTGTCATACTTCTTTGATTTGAATGGTCCTTCTGTCACTCTCGACACAGGTTGCTCGTCAAGCCTGGTCGCACTTCATCTGGCTTGTCAAAGCATAAAAAATGGAGAGAGTCAGCTAGCGATTGTTGGTGCGTCGAACCTCATTCTTGACCCCGAGTTCATGATTGAAATGAGCAACCTCAAGTAAGAAGATCGTACAGTCTTCAAATCAATACTAAAAAGTCTTCAGATTTCTGTCAGACACAGGCCGTTGCTATTCGTTTGATCATCGAGGAAACGGCTATGGCCGGGGCGAGGGAGTGGCAAACATAGTGTTGAAGTCCCTCCATGACGCTTGCCGCGATGGCGACCCAATTCGCGCTGTCATTCGGAATACTATTGTCAATCATGACGGACATACAACCGGTATCACGA
This sequence comes from Oidiodendron maius Zn, assembly GCA_000827325.1. NCBI lineage: Eukaryota > Fungi > Ascomycota > Leotiomycetes > Myxotrichaceae > Oidiodendron > Oidiodendron maius. The sequence continues at coordinate 6,254,979 of KN832870.1, read as the reverse complement.
TGCCCTCGCAAGAAGCCCAAGAGCGGTTGATCGCCACAGCTTATGAACGGGCAGGTTTGAGCTTCTCCCATACTGGATATGTGGGTTGCCTCTATGATATCTGTAGAGACTGATATTGACAATCAAAGATTGAGGCTCATGGCACGGGGACAAATGTCGGCGATTACATTGAAGCCGCAGCTATTGCAAACACACTGGCACATGAGAGATCACCTGAAAATCCCATTTACGTAGGATCTATAAAGAGCAATATCGGCCATTTAGAGTGCTGCAGCGGCATAGCTGGTGTTATAAAGACAGTTCTGATTTTGGAGAAAGGGTTCATACCACCAAATCTGAACTACCGATATCCAAATATGAAGATATCTCTGGACAAGTTGCATATTAAGGCATGGGAAGCCTTGCTGAATAGACGAATATTAACCTAATACTAACAATGATAGATCCCTACCCTTCTCACACCTTGGCCGGGATCTGGTTTGAGACGCGCTTCGGTGAACAGTTTCGGCTTCGGTGGTACTAACGCTCATGCTATTCTTGACGATGCCCAGAGCTATCTTCAGACTCAAGGGCACGTATATCATGCTAGCATTGATTTTAAAAGGACATCGTTAATTCCACATGGACCTCCACTTTGTGTTCGCCCGAGGAAGCGGCTTCTTACCCTAAGCGCTCGTAACGAAAATTCAGCTAAATTGATGGCTCTTAGATTGAAGATATATGTCAGTGAGCGAGCTGAATTAGACCAGGAGAAGTTACTAGAGTCATTGTGCTATACTTGCTTTAATCGGCGTTCACAATTTGCCTACAAACTAGCAATTCCAGCGTCGACAATATTTGAACTTATTGCTGCACTCGATATAATGCTGCTGAAACCACGCCACCCTATTGCTCGACCACGTATTGGTTTCTGCTTTACAGGCCAGGGAGCACAATGGTACGCCATGGGGCGAAGTCTAATAGAATCGTATCATAGTTTTAAAGATACGTTGATAAGGGCAGAAGTTTGTTTGAGAGATATGGGGGCACCCTGGTTCCTAATAGGTATTAATCTCTAATGATCACCGTTGTAAATGCTGATTCGAGACAGATGAGCTCCTCAAAGGAGAAGATGTTTCGCTAGTCGCATCAGCAGCTCTGGGGCAACCCCTCTGCACAGCACTGCAGATAGCCTTTGTAGATCTTTTAGCGTCGTGGAATATCAGTCCAACAGCGGTATTGGGCCACTCGAGCGGCGAAATTGCTGCAGCATATGCATGCGGCGCACTGAGTCTGGAGGAAGCAATGCAAGTTGCTTATTTTAGAGGCTTTTGCGTTCAAACAGCGCGCAAAGCTGGCGTACTGCCTAAAGCTGGTATGATGGCCGTAGGGCTTTCTGAGGACGAGATCGCAACATATATATCATGCATTCCTGTCAGTTGTGGTAGAGTGGTGGTGGCATGTGTGAATAGTCCGACTAGCATAACGGTTTCTGGTGATGATACGGCCGTCAGGAAACTTCAGGAAATCCTTAATGCCCAAGACATCTTCAACCGGAAACTGATTGTTGAAACTGCTTATCATTCTCATCACATGAAAGCAATTAGCGGTGAATACTACGAGAAAATTCTGAAAATCAATCCCAAGGTCAACACCGCAGCTATATTTATGTCTTCAGTAAAGGCAACTACAATGCACGGATCTGAATTAGACGCCTCTTACTGGGTCAAAAATCTAGAATCGCAAGTGAAGTTCTCACAAGCCATTCTTGGCCTTTGCTCTAGAAATTATGCTACTAATGATGCTGCACCCACGAATCTCACTATCTCACCGTCTTCGTCTACTGTCGATATACTCCTCGAAATCGGACCACATGCCGCACTAGCTGGGCCAATTAAACAGATCTTGAAATCATCCATGGTCAAGGAAAATCACATAAAATACTTGGCCAGTTTGGTCCGTAGCAAAGACGCGACCGAATGCGCAATCGAGCTGGCCGCAGAGCTCTTTACCGAAGGTTATCCAGTAAATATTAATAGTGTCAATCAGATCAATATCCGGTCAAAGCAACTTCTACTCACTGATCTACCGCCATATCCTTGGGATCACACTACTGGCTATTGGCACGAATCACGACTCAGCGCTGAATATCGCAAAAGAAGCATAGCAAAACACCATCTACTAGGCATCCACAGTCCGGATTTCAATCCACTAGAGCCCAGCTGGAGACAAATTATTCGAATCTCAGAGCTGCCTTGGATTGGAGAGCATAAGTTATTTTCAAAAATTGTCTTCCCTGTTGCAGGCTATATAGCCGCGGTTATCGAAGCACTCAAGGAGCAGCGAACGGCCTCGGAAGCCCAGAAATCGAACGTAAAATACGTTTTCCGCGATATCAGTATTGATAAGGACCTAATTCTGACGGATAATCCTGATGGAGTGGAATTAAAATTGTCACTTGGATCAAGCCAGGAACCTGTCTCTGGTTGGAGGCAGTTTCAAATTTTCTCTTACACAGCTAATCAAGGGTGGCTGCGCCATTGTTCCGGTTATGTTGTACTTAGGTTCAAAGAAGAAACTGGTAGTATTGAATATGGCGGGAAAAGTATCTTGGAAACGCACTGCCAAATGATGTTTCAGGAAGCAGCCACTAAATGCCGGAATCATCTGCAGCCCCAACAGATATACGAACGACTTCAGACAGCCGGCCTAGATTATGGCGAGACTTTCAAAAATATCGTATCTACCTGTACAGATGCCAGCAAGTCTTTGAGCATAATTCGCATCCCAGATACTGCTGCATTGATGCCTGGTCTAGTTGAAATGCCCCATGTGATACATCCTATCACTCTCGATAGCTGTTTTCAGACATATTGTGTGGCTCTGGTTGGTGAAGAGCTGCAAAGCATAATGTCGCCCAAATTTATTGAGAGTTTAACCATCAATGATGATATATGCAGGAAGCCGGGTGGTGAGCTCCAGGTAGTAACATCATTATCTTCCACTAGCTCTTTTGGATGCACAGCCGATATCCTCGTTAAAGATCTAAACGTTGCCGACTCGTTAAATTCTGTCATATTTGTGAGAGGAATTTATTTCGAGACAGTCCCAAATACTACGAAAGAGGCCGTTCCCCAGATTAAGCAAGTCTGCCAGAAGATGAAATGGGCGTTGGATATAGATCATCTGAGCTTAAATGATGCCATGGGCCTTGATGGCGACGAGTCTCTGATAAAACCGGCAGTCCATTCAACCAATATCTTAGACATGGCATCCGACTTCCTAATCAGGAAATGTTTGGATGAACTGGACGAGGGAGTGGACTTTGATCGGGCCCTCGAGCACCATAAACACCTATATCGCTGGATGAAGCAGTATGCCAGTGAAAATCCTCCACAGAGAGTCCCAAGTCAGATAGATCTCCAGGAACAGATAAATTCATACGGCCCCACCGGGCAAATGATATACCGTTTAGGATCAAGATTACCGGCAATTATACGCGGTGAAGCCGAACCACTTTCTCTCATGTTAGAAGACGATTTAATCTCTCAATTCTATGTTGATGATGAGCACGTTCGTTGCTACGATCATATGCGTCGATACATTGATCTACTGGCACATAAGAGGCCAGATATGAAAATTCTAGAGATCGGAGCGGGTACCGGAGGCGCAACGGCTTCAATACTGGAAACACTCGGCGTGGACAAGGCTGCCAGCTTCTCACAATACGACTTTGCCGACATCGCAAGTTGGTCTCTGGAAAGAGCTGAAGCAAAATTCTCCGCATGGGCTTCAAAGATGCATTTTAAGAAGCTCAACATTGATATATCACCAGGAGACCAAGGCTTTAAGGAAGGCTCATATGACTTAGTTATCGTTGCTAATATTTTTCATGCTACGTCTAACTTGAATAAGGCACTGCTTCATATTCGGGGACTCCTGAAGCCAAGCGGAAAGTTATTATTATTAACCACCACGAGAGTTGCTCTTTACGTAAATATCATCTACGGGACACTTCCACAGTGGTGGCGAGGTAAGCCTTCGGTCTAATAATTGGAAGCACCACAGAAAATAACTAATAATTTGTGGCCATAGGTATAAATGACGATCGCAAGATATCGGCAATTGGAGATAAAGAGGAGTGGGATTCATTGTTAAAAAATGCAGGCTTCTCTGGTACCGACTCATTCACACCCGCTTATGCTCAGGATAAAGACTACCAGTATGCAGTACTACTATCATCTGTAGCATTGGACTCTTTTCCTGTCAAGTACAGGGACATGGAAATAATATGCCACAATGAATATACAGACGCGATGTCAACTCTCCCTACCGTGTTGTCCGAAACTATAGGGCCAAGTCTATGCAAGTTAACGACCGTTCAGACGTCAAACCCATCAGGAAAGTGGTGTATCTTCTTAGGCGAGCTCCATGCGTCTATCATAGGCTCTGAGCGGGAGAGTGACTTCAATTTTGTGAAAAGAATGCTATCTACCGCCACCGGCGTTCTTTGGCTTACCAGTGGAGCGACAATGGAATCAACCTTGCCGCGAGCTAGTTTGGTACAAGGATTGGCTCGGACTGTGAGATTGGAAAATGAAGCCCTACGTTTTGTGACACTTGATCTTGACTCTAATCGGCATATCTCAGCTAAGGAGACAGCGTCCATTATCAAACGTCTTTTCGAATGTTCTTTCCACTCTTCTCAGAGTAACGAGTATACAGAGTACGAATACGCAGAGAGGGCTGGCCGGGTCTACATCCCACGAGTCATTGAGGACGACGCCGTGAACAGCTGCTTAGGTGTTACGAACATCCAATCAACACTTATAAATGTTCCATTTCTAAGATCTGGATATACTTTGAAGCTTCAAACAAGTAATGTAAGAGAGGATAAATCGCTAAAGTGGGTGGAAGATGAAATGCTAATTGGTTTTGTCGCTCACGATGAGATAACTTTGGAACCGAGAGCTGCTAGCCTTAACCAGTGCCATGTTCGAAAATATTGCGGTCGCCAAGGCTCTGTTAGGATATATGGGGATTTTAGTGGCATCGTCACTAATGTTGGAACGAACGCAATAAGCCAATTCCAAATTGGAGATCGAGTCTGCGGCTGGAGTGAGAGTGATCTTACTTCGTCAGTAAATATCAAGGCAACATCTGTTCAGCTCATTCCCGACTGGATGAGTTTTGAAGAGGCAGCTTCAATTCCTGTTACGTATATCACGGCATACTACGCCCTTATCTACTTAGGTCGTATCCGAAAAGGAGAGAGTATTTTAATCCATGGCGCAAGTGATGCAGTAGGTCAAGCTGCCATCTATATTGCGAAGTATTATGAGTCCGATATCTATATCACCGTGCGGGATGAAGAAGAAAAGGAATTCATGAAGGAGAAATTTGGCATCCTTGATAATCGGATATTCTCAGCCCATCTGACTACCTTTGAGCAGGGGTTAAAGAAATCCACAAGCGGTAAGGGTGTTGATATCGTCCTCATTACCCTGTCCGATTCCGAACTGGAAGCGCCATGCAAGTCCCTTGCACCATTTGGTCGTCTTATCGACCTTGTTGAACGTCGCTCCGCAGAACACATGTTTACAGATTTTCGTCGGAATATTACATACTCCTCTGTTGACCTCCCGCAACTCCTATTTTACAGCGAGCTTGCCGATACTTTTATGAAGAGTATATTTACAATGCTTCGTGGTGGCGTTGTCGGCTTGATCAGCCCAATCAAAACCTATGCGCCATCTGAAATGGTTACTGCACTCACCTGCATGCAAAATAAAAAGCCCATTGGAATATCAATGATCAAAATTGATGCTAATGCTCAAGTCAAGGTCAGTTATTCACTTGCTGATAATTTCTCCTAGGCAACTGCTGATATATCTTAGGTTCTTCCTCGCCCATCCTCTCAAGCACGTCTCCAAGATGATGCCTCTTATATCGTTGTTGGAGGTCTCGGAGGCCTGGGGAGGGCGATATGCAGGTGGATGACAAGTTTGAAAGCCAAGAATATTATTGTAATTTCGCGCTCTGGCTTGAACAATGAACCCAGCAGTGCTTTTGCAGCTGAAATGAGACTCGCAGGTGTGAACTTTGCGGTATACCAGAGCAATATTGCAGATGCAGGACAGTTGGCTGCGGTCATCTCTCGATGCACAAAAGAAATGCCTAGGATTAGAGGCGTCATACAAAGTGCCATGGTTCTAAAGGTATGAGAATATACCATTCCATTCTGCTCTAATTCCACACAGGACACTAATCAGATTAGGATTCAACCCTCGATAATATGAGCCATGAAGACTTCCAAGAGGCAATAAATCCCAAGGTACAAGGAACGGTCAACTTGCACAACGCCCTCTCTGACATTCCACTCGATTTCTTCATTATGGTATCATCTTTAGTGGGTATTGTAGGCAATAGCGGCCAATGTAGTTATGCAGCTGGCTGCGCTTTTCAGGATGCGTTTGCACACTATCGCAGGAGTAAGGGTCTGCCAGCCCATTCACTAGACTGTGGAATGATCGAGTCAGCGGGCTATGTAAGCGAAAATCCCAAAATTGCTCGCCATCTTTTAAGCCTTGGCTGGGTACCTGTCAAACTTCATGAGTTCCTGGCCGTACTTAACACTATAATTACGGAGTCAACTTGTTCTGTTGACGAATGTCAAACTCTTGTGGGGCTTTCGGGAAGCAAATACCTGTCAGGAACGATACTTCGTGATGCCAAGTTCACACATCTACAACTAACGAGTCATATTTCGGGAGAAGCTGTCCAGGGCAGCGAGGATGTCAATGTTAGGAGAGCTCTATGCAAAGCCCTCACACCAGCCAGGGCTTTGGACCTCGTACAAAACGCCTTACTGATGAAAATATCCCAACTTCTATCAATTCCCGTCCGTGAGATCTCTCCGTCACAGACATTCGTGGAACTAGGGGCGGATTCTTTGATGGCTGTCGAGCTGAGGAACTGGATTTCGAAAGAACTTGATGCAATTGTTCAAGTCTTTGAGATAACGCGGAAGTCACCAATTATTATATTTGCGCGCTTACTAGTAGAACGTTCGAGTCTGGTTAATCTTAAGCCACTCTAATAAGAAGGGTTGTGCTCCATTCAAGATGTTCTATCTACTGTACAGTAGGTATGATTGATGTACTCAATAAATGTATGAGATACAAAGAGCGTAGAATTAACTGCCCCGCACTTTGAAGGCACAGGCTTATCCCTCTACAGTAGGAGCTCTATAATATCTTATAGCTTCTTTCGCGCTCAACAACACTATCGTCGCAGATATCTAACTAGTTATTGTTATCGGCCGTATTGTTATACACTTCAATTCAGTTGGGAAGCTCACCTGGCTTAGTAGCATTCTTGATCGGTATGGCATTAGCGAACTTAATCTAGGGCAAGATTATATTTACAATCGTTTAAGGTAAGCCAGGTAACGAGTGAATGAGTTGTTGCATGTTAGGCGGATTATAGGCTTCTTAAGCGGTAATTCCCGAAGAGATGACCTAGGCTTAGTACTGTCAACTCGTCCAGAATCGATTGCCCTGCTCTAATAGGGGCAGCCTAGTTTAAATACAAAATGAGCGTGTGGGTCTGTTTATTAATCTCCGAGCCAAATCCGTGCTAAGTCATGCCCAGGTTGACATGTGCCTGTATTACCCAAACTTTTAACCCGTCCTCTCCATAGCCGACGAAACTGCGTTGCGACAAGGGAGGTTGTAGGCCAACTTTGATGGCTCGGAAATGATTGGACGAGGATGCGCCGTAGCGCTGCCTCGCTCTGCTGCACAGCCTTGCCCAACGCAACGACAACCTCAGCGACCCATATCTCGAGTTCGGCGTGCACAAGAACACTCATTGATATATCATCAACAGCCTGACATGAAGCAAACCGCGCTTTTGGAGCAACCCACAGACTGTCTTAGACCACGCTATTGGAGCGATGGATGGGCTCTCAGCAGCCGCGAGTATAATTGCGGTCATCCAGATCTCGGAAGAAGTTGCATTGCTCTGCTCTAAATACCTGAAGGCCGTCAAGAATGCTAAATCAGATATCGAGCGTCTGCAAGGCGAGCTCAGCAACCTGAAGCCTGTTCTCGAAGGCGCACAAAAGCTTCTTGAAGGCCCCAATGCGGCAAGGCTCGAGACATCGCGACCCTTGCTTGACGGACTTAGAGGATGTTATTCGCAACTTAAGGATTTGGAAACGAACTTGAGGGACCACCTGAAACCCGAGGATAAGGGCAAGGGAATGAGGCACTTTGGACTCCGCGCCTTGAGATGGCCATCCAAGAGCAAGAAAGTCGATATGGTCATCCAGACCCTGAGCAAATTTCGAGACACGCTTTCCGCAAGCCTCAATATCGACCAGACGTATGTTGCAGATTCCTCGCTAGTGACTGATTAATAACTAACATCGCTTTCACTAGGACTCTCCTTCTCGACAATTTCGAACGGGTCAACGACGAGGAACGGTTCAAGATTCTGGAATGGATCTCATCTATACAATACGGGAAGCACCACGATACGATCAAGGAGGCTCGAACATCTGATACGTGCGAATGGTTATTGCAGGACAAGAGATTCCGGGAATGGGAGGATGCCACTTCGTCAGTTATCCTGTGGCTTCAAGGTTCTCGTTAGTATTCCCTTTCATTTTCCCTGCTAAGTCTCGTGACTGACCGCTCTAGCTGGCGCTGGTAAAACCTTCCTTACCTCTAGGGTTATCGATCATATCTAGAGACGCCTTGAAAGTTCCCCGAACCAGGAGGGGTTTGCGTTCTTCTACTGTAATCGGAACGAAGAGGAACGTCGGAAACCACTCTCCGTCCTTCGAAGTTATACTCGCCAATTATCGACCTCCGCGGGGCATCCTGGAGAGATGCGCAAGAAGCTCCGAGCCCTATGGCGTGAAACGACACTCAGGGGGTCGGACTTAGGCTTCGAGTCCTGCCGAGAATAACTGCTCGAGTCGGTGAATCTCTACCCAACGACCATTCTCGTACTAGATGCCCTGGACGAATGCGAGCCGGGCTCACGCCACAAACTGGTCGGCGTGATTAAACTTCTGTTGTCCAAATCTGAGAGGCCACTGAAGGTCTTCATTTCCAGCCGCCCTGATCAAGATATCCGATCCCATTTCCTCAGCGAACCGAACATCGAAATCCAGGCGAGGCATAATGAAAAGGACATACGGAAATTCGTCGATACAGAAATTGTCAATCACGAGGGCTGGAGAGACATGCCTCCGTCGCTGCAGGAAGATGTCGTCAGGACCCTCCTCGACCGCAGTCAGGGAATGTAAGAGGCACTGAGAGGAACAGCTACCAGTGTTACTAACGCAGAATAGGTTTCAGTGGGTAAGCCTGCAGATCAAGCAGATTCTGCAGTGCACCAGCGAAAACGCCATCAGAAACCGGCTTGGAAAACTTCCAAGGGATCTTAAGGCGGCATATGATGAGATTTACAACGAAATCAAGGACGAGGACGAGCACGACAAGGCCCTCGCGGATCGTGCCATCATGTGGGTGATGTGTGCCTGCAAGCCGTTGAGCAGTGAGGAGCTTATATCCGCTATTCGCTTAGATTCGGAGAAAGATACCATCTTGCTTGATAAAGTTACCGAGTCTCAGCTACTGCATCTCTGCAATCATTTCCTCGTCCTCGACAGCCAGCGAAATGTCTGGAGGTTCTCACATCTCTCGGTGACAGAATATTTCGAACAGAATCACTGGGGCCTGCGGCAGGCGCACTGTTATGCCGCGAAAGTTTGTCTCAGGCTTCTTATCGAGACATACAAGGAATCGAGAACTGGCAATGTTGACGGCTTAGGCGACAGCCATGATCATGAGAGCAGAGCATGCGACATTTTCGATCCGAAGCACTCGCTTCAGAAATATTCCCGGCACCACTGGATTGCCCATATCCAGACTCAAGAGGAACAAGAAGCTGATCCTGTGTTGGCTGGCCTGTTGAAGGCCTTCCTCAAGTCTCCAGTGGAAAGCAGTTTGCAATATCGGCAGTGGTATCTCCAGGTTAAAGCTGATTGGGATAGTCCGTCAACCTCTGTTTTCGATAATGTCGATATAGAGGAAATCTCCCCAGAAAATAGCACCGTTTTCGCAATGTGCCGTTTTTCAATCTATGCCCTTCTGTCGGACTGGTGGCGCGACGCGGAAATTCCACTCCAGCAGATGAACAGTGAAGATGACACCCTTTTGACACTTGCTGCCATAGCAGGTTGCAGGCCTATCTGCGAGGCACTCATAAAACGGGGAGTGCAGGTCAACCAGCAGAGTGAGAAGTTCGGCAGTGCGCTTGCCGCTGCCGCCTTCTTCGGAAAAGTTGAGACAGTCAAGTACCTTGTCGAGCAGGGCGCCGACGTCAACCTACAGCTGCAGACTGGATGGCACGGCAGTGCGCTTGCTGCCGCCGCCTATAGAGGAGAGTCTGAGACAGTCCAGTACCTTGTTGAGCAGGGCGCTAACGTCAACCTGCTGCTACAGACTGGATACTACGGTAGTGCGCTTGCTACCGCTGCCTATAGAGGAGAGGTTGAGACAGTCAAGTACCTTGTCGAGCAGGGTGCAGACGTCAACCTACTGCTGCAGACTGCAGATTATGGTAGTGCGCTTGCTGCCGCTACCTACTTTAGAGAGCTTGGGACAGTCAAGTGCCTTGTTGAGCACGGTGCAGATGTCGACCTACTGCTGCAGACTGGAGATTTCGGTAGTGCTCTTGCTACCGCTGCCTATAGAGGAGATGTTGAGAAAATGGAGTACCTTATTGAACATGGTGCAGACGTCAACCTACTGCTGCAGACTGGAGATTACGGTAGTGCGCTTGCTGCCGCTGCCTATAGAGGAGATGTTAAGACAATGAAGTACCTTATTGAACATGGTTCAGACGTCAACCTACTGCTGCAGACTGGAGATTACGGTAGTGCTCTTGCTACCGCTGCCTATAGAGGAGATGTTGAGACAATGAAGTACCTTATTGAGCAGGGTGCAGACGTTAACCTACTGCTGCAGACTGGAGATTACGGTAGTGCGCTTGCTGCCGCTACCTACTTTAGAAAGCTTGGGACAGTCAAGTACCTTATTAATCAGGGTGCAGACATTAATCTACTACTGCAGACTAGAGACTACGGTAGTGCGCTTGCTGCTGCTGCCTATAGAGGAGAGGTTGAGACAGTTAAGTACCTTGTTGAGCAGGGTGCCGATATTAACCTGCTACTGCAGATTGGAGATTATGGTAGTGCGCTTGCTGCCGCTACCTACTTTAGAGAGGTTGAGACAGTCAAGTACCTTATCGAGCAGGGTGCAGATGTTAACCTACTGCTGCAGACTGGAGACTACGGTAGTGCGCTTGCTGCCGCCGCCTATAGAGGAGATGTTGAGATAGTCAAGTACCTTGTCGAGCAGGGCGCCGATGTCAACCTACTGCTGCAGACTGGAGATTTCGGTAGTGCGCTAGCTGCTGCCGCCGCCTCCTTCTTCGGAGAGGCTGAGATGGTCAAGTACCTCATCGGGCAGGGCGCAGACATCAACCTAGCGGCTAGAGATAGATGATCTAAACTCACTCCTCTTTGAATACTCAATTAGTGTTCGGCGTTAATATCCCTTTTTAATACTTTTAATCAACAGACGGGTCTAAGAGGAGCGGCTACTTTGTGCTGCTCTGTTTTGCCACCCAGATGCTTGGAAAGTCGTCGAAGCTTCAGTGAGGTGGAGAGGATCCCGCATCTGCGCTACCCATTCAACTGTCGCTTGCACTTCTAGTGCAGCAAATGGCGTGACAACTTGTTTTCGGCCACCTGAGGACTTTTAAAAGCTCGTAGTGCCTCTCCGGCAATGTCAAGCTTTGGTGGCTTGGCCGTTTCCTTGAAGGTGGCTGCGATAGTCTGACCGAATTACAATCGTGATTGTCTAATGCAATGAATTACCAATTACTGCCGAATGTGGTACTTTAAGACGGGTTGATAGATGTTTTTAAGCGTGCTTCAACTTCCTCATAGCAAGTTTGTTATTGCATTCCTATAATTTTTAAATGGCCTTATATTTCTATACCAGACGAGGAATTCTTCTCTCGATTACTCTTGGAAAGTTCGAAACCAAGTCTGTCCTTTGTCTCTCATGCTTTTTGCGGTTCGTTTTACTCCGTTGATTGGCTCGATATTATTGCTCCTTCAGCAACTTAGTCCCAACCTTCAGCCGCACCTTGAATCAAGAGCAACACGATGGCAGTCGGTCTAAAGAAGGAAGAGGCTTCCAATGATTTGAATCAATAGAATGATGCCCTTCATATATCTGAGACCAACTCTATCACTATAAGCAAGATCGATATTGAAAAACGAGAAGTTGCAGAAGAACTTCCTCCTCAGGATATAGCGGTTTGAAGTAGGCTTAAGTCGTCCTCTTTTTCTTAGCTTAACATTCCTTTTCATGCTTAATAATATTATCGTTACAGATGTCTAACTAGTAAATGTTGCTCACTTTAATTTAGTTCGGAAGCTTACTTGGCTTAGTGTAACATTCTTGATCGGTGTAGCATCGACGAACTTGATCTGGGGCAAGTCGGCTTGCATTACATCCACATACCAAAGCTGACTAAAATCTTCATACCGGTTGATCAATTACTCTTTTCAGCTATATATTATTGGGGTTACCCTTTTTAGACTGCTGGTATATAGGCATAACATTATATTAATTTATGTATAATTTGTTGACTGTGTCAGGGCTTCAGGCATATATATCACGATGTCTCAGGTTAGTGGCAACATACGCAATGGCATTACGACTGTATAGTCGTAAGGGCTTACGCATGCTACCACCTGAGCAGGTATATAATGAGTATTATATTTTGTAGTCTAGTCCCCTCAGTTGTCTCTGCATCACTCAATAGCCAATATAACTGAGTTTCACCTTGATATCCGACTACGACCTGTGCATCCTTAAACCTCAAGTCAATAGGTTATGAGCTCCGGTTGCCTTAGGATAGTCGGAATCACCTAGACTCAACTCAACACTGCTACTCTATCTATTCGCAATCATGTCAGCCAATCAGCACTCCTCTCTCTATCTCCCTAAGTCTATGTAGCTAGAGGGGGAAGAAGACTATGAGGACTGGAAGGACAATATAACTATGCTCTTAGGGTCAAAGGGGCTAGACGAGTATATCCAGCCAAAGGATACTAGTGATCCTAGTGATCCTGAACCTAAGGAGTCGAAAAAGAAGGAGATAGAGCAAAGGATGGCTCGTATGACGTGTGGGATATCGATTCGAGGATCAATACACGAGGGGCCAGCAGCAGTGATTAAGGGTATAAAGGACCCAGCCGAAATGATATACCTACTCGATAAGAGGTATACCTCAACAGGGTGGAACCTAAAGCTAAAGTATCTGACTGAGTATCGTACACTCAGAGTCGATCATTATGACTCAATCGGGGCCTTTGTTGACCAGTTTAAGCTATCAAAGTCAAAGCTTGAAGCTGTAGGTCTTAAAGAGCCAGATGAGGTCTATACAATAGACTTTATAACTCTCCTTGATATGCATTATCCAGTCTGGGCAGACCGACAGAGGTCTAATGCACGATCAACTCCACCAACACTACCGAACCTAGTGTCTGATATCCTTGATGAGTCTCGGAAAGCCGATCAGCCGATGACTGCACTATATATCGGAAAGCCAGCTAAGGGACGAAAGGGTCGTGGAGTAGTCAAGAAATGTGGCTACTGTAGCAAGCAGGGCTACGATATCGATAACTGTTGGGAAAAGCATCCTGAACAGAGGCCAGCTAGGGCAGCACCTAGGGGTCAGAGGCAGGATGAAGACGATGACCCAGCAACACTATCAGTATAGCACTATAGAACACTATAGGTGGGTACAGCACTGATTAGGTGGGCACAGCACTATAGGTGGGTGCAGCACTGATCAGGTGGGCATAACACTATAGGTGGGTGTAGCACTAAGAGGTGGGTATAGCACTGTAGGGTATTTAAGGTGTTTTTCACTTAGTTAGGAGGTATCAGCTGAAGCGTATATATGCATTCAGCCAGGGGAGTGTTGACTGTGTCAGGGCTTCAGGCATATATATCACGATGTCTCAGGTTAGTGCCAACATACGCAATGGTATTACGACTGTATAGTCGTAAGGGCTTACGCATGCTACCACCTGAGCAGGTATATAATGAGTATTATGTTCTGTAGTCTAGTCCCCTCAGTTGTCTCTGCATCACTCAATAGCCAATATAACTGAGTTTCACCTTGATATCCGACTACGACCTGTGCATTGCCCTGACCTTGGTTCAATATAATTAAATTAAAGCATTATGTAAGCCTTAATAAAGATGCTTACCCATTGTAAGATAAAAGTTCCACAAAAGATATAGTCTTTATATAAAGTACATTAAAATAACTAGCATTTTAAAGCTAGCTTTAATTAATCTTGAGCAGAGGTCAGGTGAACTCAGTTATATTGACTATTGAGTGATCAAGGGACAACTAATGAGCACGGATATGCTGGAGTAAGGACCCCTTATATGGACCTATTCAGACTCTTACTGACTCACATGAAACCTCTGAATCCTCTGGATCCTAGATCCTGAATCCAGAGGGATACGTGATATATGCTTGAGGCCTTAGTTAATCTTGAACTGAGGCAATATAGGTGCACAGGTCGTAGTCAGGAATCAAGGTGAAACTCAGTGTTATATTAAGTGATGCAGAGACAACTAAAGTAAGAAGAGATTTAGGAGAACTAGAGCTTTTTATGCTCAACACTATACACTCAATTGAGTCACCAAATAGGCTCCTACCTGGTCACCTTATAGGCACCGGTAGGCAGCCTAGTAGGCAGATATATAGTATATGTAAATGTGCCTGAAGCCCTAGGTCCTAGTCAACAGTTAATAATTAAGATATAAATGCTATAATTAATAATAAAAATACTAAAGCTATATTAACTATTAGCAATACTCTTTTTATTATAAAGCTATTAAAGAATATCTTGAGCAGAGGTCAGGTTAATGCGCAGGTTGTAGTTAGAAATCAAGGTGAAACTCAGTTATATTGACTATAGGTTTTCGGTATAGCAGAATGCTGAAAGCAGTAGGTAAAGTGAGCGATGCAGAGACAACTAATTAAGCACAGCTATACTAGAGTAAAGGCCCCTTTATATAGACCTATTCAACCTCTTATTGACTCACATGAATCCTCTGAATCCTGGATCCTAAAGGATATCCTAGATCCTGAGGGATGTATCATATATGCTTGAGGCCCTGATCAATAGAATATATCTTTAATATTAAATTTTAACTGTAAACACTATACAGTAGGCAGGTTTATACTCTATATGCCTGCAATAGTAGAGTCGAGAAGTTTACCACTGAAAACTGCCTGAACAAATAAACAAAACTGTGCTATATACGTATCACGTTATATCATAACTAGTGGAATGAAAAAGTGCTCCTTGTCTGTCTGTCTAAAGCGCTCTGCGCTACGAAGTATTTAAAGTACAGCAGCACTCAGTGTGCTGACAAACCTCACCAACCACTGCACATCTTTTCCTGCTACAATACTACCAGCTTAAAGCTGGGTATATATATCTCTTATACCCACTCGACTAATACACTCTCTAAGTCTACTCTATATATTTGGTCTGCAACTCAGTCTAGCAGACTACGATCAGTCTATAGAACCACAATCAAGGGATCATATTGCAATAGCTCAGAGATTATTCTAGAGGCCGGTATTACTTGGAGCTTCATTGTTATTCAAGGACGAGAGTGAACTTCGGATGCCATCATATGTGAGTAAATTGACTAAATAAAGCATTGTGATTTGCATCTACTTCCACTAATACTAAGGTGCCATATGATCTAGCTTTCGGCCACCGTAAGCTTGGGGCTATTGTCTGTGTCCCTAAACTGAGCCGCAGGTGTAGGATGAGCTGATTGCATTACTTCCTCCCGCATAGTCGGTTGCAAGGAAGCATTGGCCCACGCTTCCTGCACTAACGCAATTTGTGTAGGGACCTGCACAAGCATCCGGGCTCCAAGTAGTGACTAGTTGGCCGCCGCCTCCCCCGGATGTTATGACAAACGACTGGAATCCAGGTACACCTTCGGCGCAGGTATTGTCCCAGACATTACGAGATCCAACCCAATCTTCGCAGTTATCGTCGCTATACATATTGAGAACAGCAGCGTTCGTGGTGAAGGCAAATGCTGCCAATACAACGGCAGAGAGCTTGCTGAACATCATTCTACACCAAGTTAGCTTGAATTCACAAAACAACTAGAAACAGTTGAAAATGGGCTTTTAATAACAGGGATGACTAATAACTGACTTGTATATAATGACTGAGGTATAAATACTCTTTAATATTGATGTTGGATATTGTGTAAGTGTATTGATCGGGTTTTGTAGTAGCCAGGAGAATATATTGAGAATGTAGAGATGGGAGATCAAAGATGTCTGATAAACTTCAATTCCAGAGGGGACCACTGGTCCCTTTTATATTTAAGCCAGCAGCTTATTTCTGTCTGAATATTGTGCTCCAAAGTAGTTTTCATCACGTTTCTACACTAACGTTTCTCTCTAGTCATAAGGATCAGCACTATTCACAGTTGATGCATCATGATTCCAAACTGGCGTAGATATCTAGTTCTTAAGATGAGTACTATTCAACTAAGGCTCATCGTCTATCCAATACCAGCCGTCGGATCGTATTCAATGAATATATGAATATGCGAACTTAGCCCTATAGGGTGATCATCTTGCGATCGGTTAGTATATCAAGGCGCAGCCCTGGCCTAGAAAGCACCGAGCTTCGGTCATAGGATGAGACTTAAAAAAGGACCTGCGGGGGTTAAGATGCACGCCATAAAAGCCTCTCAGATCTTATGTAATATTTCGGAGACGTGTTGGTGAAGGTCATTGGTTAAATGACTGTATAACCCCAGCCGAAATGGGATTTTGCATAGAGGAACAAATATATTGTTGATCACATGGCAGATATAAGTTGTTGAATGTCACATCTATAGCATCAGATTCGTTTAGCCCTCTGCTTTCTATGGTGTATTTATTTTTGTCAAAGTTAGGCCAGCCTTGTGAGATGCAACAATCTTCCCGGTCTTCAATAAGGAGGAAGATCATATTGCTGGTTGATATAAGCTTTTATTGCGTCGGTTGTGTCTGTCCCTTCGGACTATTTCCTTACATTGATACGGCCTCCCATCAGATGCGGGACGAGGAACCCTGGCTGAGCATCAGGCATATTGATCTGACTAAGCCGCCGCATTTCTCGCAGAAGCTGAATTCACTCCAACTCAATAACGCGTACCTAGTATGTCATAGAGGGTTTAAAGGGAGCATATGCTTTTATAGTAGTTTAGAATTGTCACTGAAACCCCGTCTAGCAGTACTGTATGAGCCCAGTTCGCGTAGAATTGTCAATCAGAAGGAGGCGCAGCGGCCTCGTATTCAGCCCTACATTAGCCGGGGCCTAAGTCAGAGAGTGGAGGCCTTAGGCACCTACTCATTTTCTCACCGCAGAAGGGGAAAAACTCAAACTAGCGAGAGAGACATAACAACAAGACCAACTTAAATAGACTCAATTCAACTCTATTTGATATCCCTTGCTGGATACACGTGTTATCTAATAGTCGATCTTACTAAGCACTTAGACTCCGTGGCTAACGTAGTCGGACAGTAAGCGGATCAGGGCAGTAAGCAGATCAAGACAGTAAGCAGATCACCTAATTTTACCGCGAAAGCCACTTTTTTAAAACTGTAATAACTTAACCATTTCTTAATATTCTGATGTAAAACTGAAAATGCTAGCTTTTTACTTATATGTGATTAACATTTAAGAATTTAAAGGAAATCAGTGCATAAATATTTGAGAGATTCTAGCCTTTAAATTTAGTTGCAATCCTGTATTATTCTATCGTTTTGACAGCTATTACCGTCATAGTCACTATGTGCATTGGTACAATCCAACTGCTGTCTGTTGTAGCGGGCGTTGCCAATCTGAGCGGCAAATCTTGGGACGGCGTGAATACGGTAGGCGATAAATTTGATATTATTGGGGGAGCAATATGTAGCTCATTTGTCGTTTTTGGTATTTTGTCGGATATACTATACCGGCCTTAGAGACAAAGAGTCGATCGCAGACAGAGGCGAGCAACGATTGAAGGCAACGAGCTGCAGGATATCGGCAATAATGCTGCAGATGAAAAGGGTATTATTACGTTAGATACAGGCCATGAGGTGTATCCAGACAACTGAAACAAGACTTCACAACATGATACAATTAGAGAATCGTTATTCGCTTGATTAGCTCTAACTATTCCCCGTGGCCTGCACCTTGATCATCCGCGCCACTGGTGCCTTCCATGGCCTTGCAAGGCAACTCTTACGCTTCCGATCACGTTTTCCCTTGCCATTAATGACCTCTTTCGCAGCACGCTTTGCTCGTCCTCCTCGATGCCCACATAGCATCACTTTCGCCTTCCTAGTATTACTGACTTGGTCAATCGGCGAACTTTCGCTTCGTTATTTACCGTGGTCAAAAATTGATTTTGACAGATGCAGCTATTCGGAGGCGATGCACTATTCTCACGTCTCGGATAGCAGACTCCCTGTGTGGTGCGAGTGATGTAAGGCATTTACGTCCATCGTTTGGACTCAACTACGGCGGCTGGCATTGATACGGTATCTTTCGTGTCTTCAGATGGCCTGTCTTCTTTTTGCAAGCTTCAAACTATTCGGTAATGTTGCATGAGGTACGGAACCGTTCTGAACATAACGATGTAAAATCTTATATCACTGCCTATCTAGCGATGACCAGCAGCTTGGCTACTGAACCAACCATGGAGCTATTGATACGAAAAGCATGTTCGCTACCAGTCGAGAAAGATGGCATTTGCCGTCTCGCCAACTAGCTCATGCCCTGCAGATCTCCGAAGCTGGAAGTTTGAGTGCGGCCATCGTTTCGTTTGATAAATCTTACATTTTGGGCTTTTACATTTATCATATTGTTATATAGTTGTTAATTCGTATAAGAGTTTTACCACGAAACCAACAACACCTTCAGTAAGATTGAATGACTAGCGACTTCGCATTTCAGCTTTCTTTTTTGACCGGTATTCAACTGGGAATGATCGCCATGTTCTTTCTTTTGTAATGCTAGTCTCTTCTGTTGTGTCCCCCACGCTAGGATTGCTACATCGCCCATCAACCCCGTTCGTATCGTTTCATTTCTGTTATTGATGCGCGTTATAGAAAAGTAAAGGATAGATGATAGGTGCGACCCTTGCTATATTCCAGTCGTTACAATATACTGCTCGAAGGTGAAGCTATCTGTTAGGAACCTCGTACACCTCCCACTAACGATGGTCCCGCCGCTTCAGTATGATGAACTTCTTCCATTGCGTTGTTTGCTAACAGGAAGCCCCAGTCGGTTCCATGGAAGGCAGTCACTGTATTTAATTTTAGAAACCCACAGGGTGCAACTTAACCACGCGTTTGTTGCACATTCGGCCCCACCGCTGCAACGGCAAAGGGAGAGCCAAGTTTCCAATCAATAACAGGGCACATTTTGCGTTCCCTTTAGGCGCCGAACAGTGTGAGGGAAGTCCGACCTTAGTGACGTTTTACTGCAATTCAATGGATAATGCATCGGAAGCGTTGTACTAGAGGGCTTCTATTCATCTATTGGTTGGAATTCCTTGAAGTGAAGAGTAGGGCGTGCACTCATTTACCCTATAGACTAAACGGAGTAAGGAAGGATCCTCTACATAAGGAAAGGGGAGGACTTTATCCCCTTGGTTAATACACATACATCATATGAAATCCAACTATGCTCCGAAATTAAAGACAACCAATAGTGAGTATATCTACAGACAGACAACTAGTGAGATGGAGAGTACGATTGCCTCCCGCAGCGGGATTTATTAGTGGTATAGTGGAGTAGTGTTATAAATGTCCCGATGTAGTAAAGTATAAGTTGGGCATGCTAAGAACAATACTAGTCTAGAAATTAAGTCTTAATCATCCAAATTCTAGATAATCAGTAATTGCCAATTTCATCCTACGCAGTAAGGTTGAACTGCTCAAACGTTGACACGCCACCATGGATCACCTCACCACCGGTAAAATGTCCAACAAGACTGCCTGTCCAGCGCATGTATACTGGTGCAGCATTCGAAACAACGGCAGCGATGGTTGCCTGGAGACTGAGAACTTTTCCCTCTCCTAAATATACCTGAAGTGCAAATCCACTTTGCGTACCAGTCGTTGCCGTGCCACCTGTGTACGTAGGCTGGATGTCAAAAGATCCCGGCGCACAACTCGCAAAAATGATTTCGTTCTTTGCTGCAACATACACGGTACGATGGTCGGTCCCATCAGGTGCAATTACATTAGACCATACTATTGAATATTCTCCAAGGCGCCCGTGTCCCCAGTGTTCGATGACAAGGTTATTTTGGAACGGCTGGCTGCCCCAATTCTACGTGGATGTTAGCAGAAAAAAGGTGCTGTAGGATAGAACCCACATGATCATGGTACCCCACACCCTGGAAGCATAATTTCTCCCCATTGACTTGGAATTCTACATCTCCAACTGCATCGGGGATGGCGTTTGACCAGCCAATATTTGGTGCCACCATCATAGGTTGACCGGCTACTGCCTTACCACATCCGTAGCTTCACTTTATTAGCAAGGATTTAGATATCGTATGAAAATAAAAATTTGGGGGGAGGCAGAAGATGGTGTGAAAGTTCTTACTGAGCAGGAGCTACAGATTTTAGCTTCAACGTACCAACGACTCCCGTCCTTGGAGAGTTGATGGAGACTATATAAGACGATAGGTCGGAGGCTCCCTGCCATTGCGCGCCTGTGTCCTTGTAGATACCAGAAGATCCTTGACCGACCGTGGTAATGACAGCCTCAGTAGCGGTTAGCTCAACAGAGCTGGTTGACCCATTAGGGAATAAGAAATCTATCCCGACGATAGTCACGTCTGCAGAGGGTGGTAAAAGACCAAAGCCCGATGCCAAAGCTGTGTAGAAGACGATTGTAATCTCAGATTTGAGGTCTTGAGACACGACGTCGAAGTACCACCACTCGTATGAAGAACTGTTCACAGCTGACAATTGAGGCCCATCTAAGTTGGAATCAGTAGAGATTGTGTTGGCCACCACATTGCCAGTAAAAACGGTGGACGGGATAACCTTCCGCGATAGAGGTGTTTTCCGCCCGCTCGTAATGGGATGTAGTCCTGCAACAACGAGGGTAATGAGAAGACATTGCGCGAATAAAACCCTCATTTTGTTGTTGTGAAAAGCGAGGAGGAAGTAAATTATGTCTTGGAGGTAAGTTTGTTAAAGAGAACGGGTTTTTATTTGAAAGCAATAATCGTCAGCTCGCTTCGACTGCTTCCAGGGTTGCTTTCGCTCCCAGTCGGTGTAAGCAACAACCATGTCGCGTAAGCAAACACAACGCGCTAGAATTTATTAAATTAAGATTACTGTGAAGGATACTCGGGCATTCGGGCCCGAACGGGTGACCTGAATATCCGTAACGTAGCGAGTGTCGGCGCACCATATAACTTGTGTGGTTATATGCAGCTTAGAACCTTAGTCAACTCAATAACAACGATTCCACACATACTGATGAATCCTTCGATCATGTAACCTTTGACATTTACCGTGACCGGAGACCTCTAGGGGAATAGCTGGTATGAAAACACGGGACACCAGCTAAAATTAGGGCATGCAGGTCGTGCAGGAAGCTTCGACGCCAGCTTATCTCCGTCAACAAACCGGCGTCGTTCTTATTATCCTGTTTTCTATGGGTGAAATTTGACATTGGCCATGTGCCAATGCGATGTTCGGGGAACGATTTTGGAAACGGGGAGTTATTTCATTTTGCATTAGATTTGTTGAAGTAGCTTTGGCTATCTCTCACTTTGTGCCGGCTCTGTGTTGGGTATGGCATCGGAGAGGATATTTTTAAGCATGCTCAGATTGCACCTGGAAATAGATCAAAAGCGCGGCCTCAGAACAGTGCTCCCTCATTCAACTAACAAATTCTGCGATCGTCTTAAGTGACGCTCTATTTAGCTGGGATACTGCGTGCCCGCTTGGATCAAGTGTGCCTTAAGCTTTTGCTTTCAACAGCACTTGATTGTCGCCCATTTCACCACGATGGTCGGCCCCGCTGCACCTTCAAATGTCTAACTTTAACTTAGATTCTGGTGATTCAGGTAGCTGCTTAGTCATACAGGTTATCTGAAGCGATAGCCACATGGAGATCGGTGTACAACTAATTGATGTGCTAGGGCTTGGAGCGAGGGTAGATGACATTGCCCTTTCCACTACCTTTTACTTAAAGTCGTGCAAGTTCTACGCAGGGGATCGGGGAGAAAAGTGTGACACGCTTTTCATGCGAGTGTGTTTGCGGAGAAGCTGGTTTCGAAGATTACTGTAGTCGAGTGAACGCTCAGCTAAAATCGGGCATCCCGGAGCGAGTTGGCGCCCAGGTGCCCATGTATCGGGCGCCTTTGTCAATGCCGCAGACCGACAAAAACAATGCCAACGTCCCTGTTGTTTCATATTGCCAGTATTCTATCTTCGTTGATTAGCCCTTGCATCGACGGCGACGGCTGAGACACTGAAGCTTGAGTTTCTCATAATCCAGTTCAATTCTTATCGCTTATTTAGATGTTGACATTTCTCTTTCCAATACTTTCTTTGCAATCCGACTATATTTTACCTGCTTACCTATGGTGAGTAAATGAACCTTTGAAAATGAGCTTGCTGCCGACTGCGACCATCCGCCGCCAGAAACCGCTCCTTGTTGTTTGTCTGATTGTACCAACTAGTCTTAGCGCCTGTCTCCTCGCTCAAATTGTGTCAAGCTGGCATTTTACAAATATACGCAATTAGCTACGTTCTAGTCATGTTCGACAACATTCGTCGGATGCTATCTACTACGGCATTATTAAACGAACTGAAGCTCTGGGATGCACTCCACCAAGGAAGATTTGATTGGGACTTGAAGTCCGCCATTCTGGGTGTCGTTGCGACAAGAGAGGAAAACCCAGAGTCGTTGACTTGGTGGGATGGCGATGCCGCAGATCGCGAGGTAAGTACCATTGGGGTGACAATCGGGACAGATAAGAAGTCGTTAATAATAATTATAAAGAACAAGGAGCGCATAGGTACGCATGATTCCTTTAATGAAAGCAGCGAATACAAGTGCCGAGCCATTGCTAGATGTACAGTAAGGCAAGATTCATCGCGATAGAACTGTTGGAGCTGTTAGGCAAACACGATTTCGCATCAGCTTACTCTATAAGGCATAGGTGAGACTTGCCACCATGATGTCCAGTCATCTCGAATGTGATTGCCTGGGTAGGCTTAAACAGCGCATGCGGCTCGGAACAAACTCGAATCGGATACCCCTTCAAGTTATTCTACCGCTCCAACCTTGTTATTCTTTAAGGAGTAATTGGATCCCATGTTTCGCCTTACATCACAAGCTAGCTGACAGCCGGGGCTAAGGATGGCTACGGATATACCGACTCTGGGAGGTGGGGCCTAGTTTAGTGAGTTACGCACATGGTGCGAGAAATGGTCCAATGCTGATCGCTCCCCCGCATTTGCGTGCCTTAATGGTGGCGGTGATGATGATGGAAGATCAGCAGCGGGGACATCCACCTCTCGGTGAACTCAGGCACGTACCACGATGAATTTTTATAAATACAGTAGCCCAATCAATTTGAGTCGCTCATCCCGACCCGGAGTATCCTTATCACACGCTTCCCCGTGTAATTGTTCCTCAGACCCATTCCCATCGCCCGATATTTTACGTCTTTGAACCTCCTCCACCAGGTTGATCACAGTTTCACTCCACCGCCGATTTACCGTTTCTATCCAAATATTCAGTGCGAATGGGTTTCGCACCGACGACTGTTCCCTCGTTGATTGGCGGTAAAGATGAGTTCGCCGCCTCCACCTTCGCCGTGACGGATCCCTCGACCGGCGAGGTCTGCTGGGAGGTCTCGTCCATCAGCGAACAGGATGCGCGACGTGCTGCAGATACGGCACAGGCCGCCTTCTCCGCATGGGCAGCTACCAAACCACTCGCGCGGCAAGCCATTCTTTTCAAAGCAGCAGATCTGATGGAAGAACGCTCGGACGAGCTGGTGACCTACCTGTGCACCGAGATGGGAACGGATGCGGGGACGGCCCGCCAGCTCGTGGTAGAGCTAGCCATCACCATGATGCGTGATATCGCCTGCCGCATCGGGGAGGTCTATGGCACCGTCCCTGTACTAGGAAACGAAGGCCAGAGTGGTATGGTATGGAAAGAGCCGTATGGGGTAATTCTCGGGATCGTGCCTTGGTAAGTGGCGCTCAATACTCAGGAACGAGTACGACGAGGCTGAACGATCAATCAGGAACGCTCCATACGTGTTTGGGGTGCGAGCTGCAGCGACGGCCATTGCTACTGGCAATACGACCATTTTGAAATCGTCCGAAATGACGCCCCGCTGCTACTGGGCGCTCGGTAGGGCATTTCACGATGCCGGGGTGCCTGCTGGCGTGGTGAATGTAGTTAGTTGCCGGCGAACCGATGCACCGTTAGTTGTGAATGCTTTAATCGAGCACCCGGCAGTCAAGAAGATCAACTTTACTGGTAGCGCTAGTACGGGGCGCAAGATCGCCCAGCAGTGCGGGTTCAACCTTAAACCTACCCTCTTGGAGCTTGGCGGCAAGAATAGTGCTATCATTTTGCCCGATGCTGATTTGAAAAAGGCAGCCCGGGGATGTCTTATTGGGGCGTTTGCGAATGTACGTCGGAAGAACTTGCTTAGGGTATATGCTAATACAGAATAGTCAGGTCAGATCTGTATGTCTACCGATATCATCATGGTTCACAGGGACATTGCAAAGGAATTTTTAGACACCCTCAAAATAACTCTTGAGGAAATGACAACTTCGAGCGGCTCGCTGCCGATCGTCATATCATCGGACGCGGCGTCTCGGATCAAGGCCACCATTGAAGATGCCATGAAGAAGGGAGGGGAGCTATTTCACGGAGGGTTGCCGGCACCGGGACAAAAGGGCGCCCAAGTGATTCCGACCGTAATCGGCGGCCTTTCTACCGATATGGATCTATGGAAGGAAGAGGCTTTTGGGCCGCTGGTAGGCTACCGCCTGATCTCAAATGAGGAGGAGGCGGTGAAACTTGCCAATAGCCCAGGCTATGGACTGTCGGCTGCAGTGTTTACAAGCGATCTTCGCAAGGCGTTCGCGCTGGCGAAAAAAATCGAGTCAGGGTATGCTCTCCTGAACACGGATTCGAAGAATTTGCTGACGTATCTAGCGCCGTCCACATCAACTCTATGACGGTGAATGTTGAGGTGCCTATGCCCTTCGGAGGGGTGAAAAATAGCGGCTGGGGTCGCTTCAATAGCAAAGATGGTATGGAGGAGTTTCTAACCACGAAATCGGTCACCTGGGATGATTAGCCCATTCTTCTATTCTCTATATTTCATCAAAAGCTCAATACACACCGGCGAAAATCTAGCTTACATTGGGTATTATATCGTTCCAGGAATTATGAAAGGCGAGGCTACGAGCGCGTTAAAATAATAGGTGTGTTAAGGTCGAGAGGTTCTATATTAGATAACGGTTCTAAACGTCTAAGGTTGCATACTGTACAGTAGAAACGTTCCGTGAGTTGAATTATGTGTATTAACGGGCTCGACCATTGTTCATGGTTGGTAAATTCGATGCTACTTGTTCACTTCTCCACACAGAAATTGGCACTCTCTATCTAGAAACACCGTCCGCTTTATGCACAGTATCAACGGAAACTTTCCTTAAATACTCCGTTTTCAAGACTGTAGTGCAAACTTCGACTGGATGTGAATTATGAAAAATTCCGAGAATTTGCTATGGCTGCCCCCAGAGTATCGGCCGCGTCATTATCATGATTTTGGAATCTGGAGGATGCAGAGAGCATCTGTGTTGAGGGAAAGTAAAACTTAAGAAAAATAATCTATCCAAAGAGCTTCGGTAGAATCTCTCTGGAAGAAACTATATAATTAGATCATTGCCTAAAGGCCCTCCAGGTTGGAATAGCAAGCGGGAATTCCGTGAGAGACCATTTGTATAGGATAGGGTTGGTAGTTGGTGCGGCTTTAGCGTAGGTACAGTGGAAAGTTAGTAAGTAATTAGTCATTGCATGATTTAGGGCGGGCGTTACAAACACACCACCCCCCGCTGAGTAATCGACACACCACCCGATTATCACTACCCTTTTCGGCCAAAGGGAGTGTGATATTACTAAGATTACCTCTTTCGGATCTGGTGGTGTGTATGCAACTAGCGCTTCCCTTTACGGTTATATTAAGCCTATTTACCTGAACGCGTCTAATAGACCTGAATCCAATGATTATAACGCCTACCTACTGACCTACTAACTAAGCATGCCGGTATCTCTTACGTCTAGCCCTAATATCCTTCTCAATCCGTATATTAAGACCTCGAACACCACGCTCTGCACTAAGCCCTCCACGTGCATCGAACTCAGCCTGCACCTGCATTTCAACCTCAATAGTCTCTTGCGCATCCCAATCTAGCCAAGCCTCAACCTCTTCATCAGTCCAGTTAGGAGGGTGCTCTCTATAGTCTAAAAGAGTCTCTGTCTCTAGGTCTAGTCTCTGAATCCCTAGATACTTGCGATTCTCATTTAACCACCTCTTTGGATAGTGTTCTAGCCCTCGTGCTTTACGATACTGAGCTGGCCGAACGTCCGGATGAGCCTTAAGCCAGGCCACTTTCTCAGCTACATATCGTTTATGAATAAGCTCAGGTCGGCCTGGCCAAATTGGACGAGTATCAGCTGGTTTAGAGACCGGTTGAGTGGCTGGCTCAGGGTCAG
>KN832870.1:6100031-6227408 GCA_000827325.1 Oidiodendron maius Zn | reverse complement strand
GAATCAGGTGTTATTTGAGTGGCTGATTCAGCTCTAAGCTGTTCCCTTGCATAGCGTATATTAACTGGGCACCTAGGACTAGTCCTAGTATGGCCAATCTCACGGCATAAACCATATCTGCGTAGCCGAGGCTGTGATGCTTCCCATCCAGAGGGAATCCTTCTAGTGCTGTAAGTCCTACTAGAAGCAGATGGCAGGTAAGTGATAATACGCAGAGGCTCAAGAAGTGGCTCAGGTAAGCCTGAGTATCGATCCCAGTACCAGTGTGGATGAAAATCATCAGGGAGTAAGGATAACCCCTCCTCTCGAATATAGTCAACCCGATGCGCACATGGCAGGCCAGTAGTAGCTGTAAATACACCAGTACAGGGCTGCAAGGGCCTCTTAGCACTGGTATAATTTGAATGAACCTGGCGTAATGCAGGAGTGGTAATATAATTAAAGCATGCACTATATTGAGCCCGATCGAGGTTTAGAGGTGTCCTAATTCGATCCTTTGATGCATCAGCCTTAATACGCTGGATTTGA
This sequence comes from Oidiodendron maius Zn, assembly GCA_000827325.1. Classification (NCBI taxonomy): domain Eukaryota; kingdom Fungi; phylum Ascomycota; class Leotiomycetes; family Myxotrichaceae; genus Oidiodendron; species Oidiodendron maius. Next base: position 6,226,880 of record KN832870.1, on the reverse strand, counting down.
TTGGTTATAGCCTGTTCAATTGAGAGGAAAGTCGTTAATAGATCAGCCTGGGAGCTATTCATATAATCCTTAATAAATGAATGTGCTGCTTCAACCCTAATATTATTAATATAGCTGTAAATTAAGCCAGTATACTTACTTACCTTGAAGTGACTCTAATACCGAAGTGAGTGCTTTGATTAGTCCAGGCCTGAACTAGTGACTCAGCTCGGCCTGGCTTTAGCTATGTTGATTTGATGTATTCAACACACTCCAGGTGTTCAGGAGTCTCAGAATACCGGGTTTCAAACTGAAGCAGTCGAGACTGATATTCAGGGATGCTAGGTGATTGAACAATGCCTAGCCATGCCTTAAAGAAATCATTGTAGTCCTCAGCACTAGTAAACTTAGCTTTACAGTGCTGCTGGACATTCTTATTAGCATGCCAGAGGCATAGTATTGTACTAGAATCCGGGAATGTCTTAGAAATAGCATTTCTCAAGGCTTGATCACAATCAGTACTAATTGCTTCTGGGATAAGGCCAATTGTAGGGTAAATAAGCCTATAAAGGGTCTTAATATGAGCTAAGGCCCAGCTATATGAGCCCTCTGTTTCGTCAGGGAGGAAGGCAAAGGCAATAAAGAAGCTCTTGTTATTATGATCAATCCCTATAATACTAGTTAGCTAGGGAGTTATTAAGGGAGGGTCTAATACTAACCGATAATATCCATCAAGGCTAGCTCAAATCGATTTGTACGGTATGTATCATCAATTAAGAGGACATCGTGGTGAGACTGAAGGTATTGGATTGATTCAGGGTAGGCCCAAAAGAGGCCCTTCAGTCGATCAGTCCCCTCCTCCTTTAGGATATCATGCTTAATTCCCTTAGTCTCAAGGTGCTTAGCTAGTGCCTCAGTTGCAGAGTAGCCCTGGCGTAGATCTCGACGAACTAGGGAGTTCTGATTATATATATCCCGTGGTAGAAGTGGTGTTTCAGGGACTAAACCTCGGAGAAAAGTCAGGGTTTGCCGTGGGTGGATACCTAATAACCCTTAGTTTAGTACCCTAATTATAACCCTAATCAAAATCCTGGACGTACCTGCTAAGAAGAGGCTTCGGGCTGTATTTTGAGCTTCAACTGGAAGCCTACGGTGCGAAGGGTGGGCAGTAGGGCTTTGGCTAGGAGGGTGGTTATGTGTATTGAACCTAGCTTCAGGGCGATATCTAACCTCCCATCCTAGGCTAGGTATTTCAACTGCAACCACCTGAAAGAGGCACCCTGAACCACGTGATTGAGTCTCTCGAACGCGCTCTATTCGAGGTCTAGCCTCAGGTAGGGGGTGGCGATCGCATGCATAATAGACCTTTTGACGCTTGCCTTTAATCTGCTTGCTTCTAATTGTAGCAAAGGCATATCCTTGTAGCTTAGCCCAGCTCTGAATAGCCTCAAAAAGGGCTTCTTTCGAGGGGTAGGTAGCTAGAGGTGGCAGTGATAACGCGTCAGACGCGCTGGTCAGGGGTTGTGATACTGGTAGCAGTGGTGGTGGTTGAGAAAAGGGGTCAGAAACGTCGAATTGGCTGAATGGATCCATTTTCAGGGCTGTATTTGAGCTTCAAGAGGGCTGTGTTCGAGCTTCAAGAGGGCTGTATTCAAGCTTCAAGAGGGCTGTATTTGATTAAGGTGTAGAAGAGCCTGGATTTAGTAATAAGTTATTTAGGTAAAGAGCCTTAATATAACCGTAAAGGGAAGCGCTAGTTGCATACACACCACCAGATCCGAAAGAGGTAATCTTAGTAATATCACACTCCCTTTGGCCGAAAAGGGTAGTGATAATCGGGTGGTGTGTCGATTACTCAGCGGGGGGTGGTGTGTTTGTAACGCCCGCCATGATTTAGTTAGTTATTTAAGTTTACACTGATTGTAGATCTACTATACAGTAAAGTGCTTGAACTGAGCTCGCACTCTCTTTATTGAAAGTGTTACCCCGCTTCTAGGGATATAGATGTGGCTTTCAGGTTGGGCAGCAATTCGTCTAAGTTAGTCAGGTGCTTGATATATAAGCAATTCTTAACAAGGCTCAGATGAGAGCCTGCCTAACCATAATTTATGCTGGAGCTCGAATCTCGCAGCATTTTCACGTTTTCAACATTTTTGATCAGCTGCACAAATATGGTGTAGACATTTTTTCTCCGAGTGGTCCCATTAGTTCCTGCGGAAATATCTGCGCTCCAGGATGACCTCTCGCCGACGACTTCGCCGCGAGGAGTACACCGTAGGGTGGGTATGTGCCATCCCAGTCGAACTAGCCGCTGCACAGAAGATGCTCGACGAAGAGCACGATTACCTCGAACATGACGGATACGATAGCAATCTATACACTCTTGGTCGAGTGGGGGGACACAACGTCGTACTAGCCTGCCTGCCAGCGGGCCAGACTGGTATAGGCTCGGCTTCAGCGATAGCCACACAGCTCAAGACAACATTCAAGTGGGTTCGGTTTGGGCTGATGGTCGGAATCGGCGGTGGTGTTCCTGGTCAACATGACATTCGACTTGGCGACGTAGTAGTCAGTCAGCCATACCAGGGACACTGCGGTGTGATTCAGTACGACTTTGGCAAGACGACTCCAACTGGGTTTGAGCGGACCGGATTTCTCAATTCTCCCCCGCAATTACTGCTCAACGGAGTTAGTCGAATGCAGGCGAATCATATTTTACAAAGAAGCAGGCTCTCTGAGTACGTGACGCAGGCTCAAGATATCCCGTCGTTTATACGCGACAATGCTGGGCCTGATGTTCTCTATCAAAGTAGCTACAACCACGTGGGAGCGGGCTCATGCGAGAATTGCAATTTCAACATGGTTGTAGATCGACTGCCACGCCAGAAGGAGATTGAAGTGCACTACGGGACCATAGCATCTGGAAACCAAGTCATGCGAGACGCGAAAACGAGAGACGAGATCAGTAAGGAGTTAGGCGGCGTGCTCTGCTTTGAGATGGAAGCAGCGGGCCTGATGAATAATTTTCCGTGCCTTGTCATCCGCGGCATTTGCGACTACTCGGATTCGCATAAGAACAAAAACTGGCAGCCATATTCAGCATTAACTGCGGCCGCATGTGCAAAAGAGTTGTTATCGGTGATTCCACCAGCGGATGTGGCGAAAGCACGAACAGTAGAGGATACGATTCGAGCAACAAGTGGTTAGTATATAGACTATTCTCTTTAATAGTGGGTACATTTCTAATATAGTTAAAGATCATTCACCGTCGGCTCAGTATAACATTCCATTCCTTAGGAATCGACGATTTGTCGGCAGAAGTGTAGTGCTTGAGGATCTGAAGCAGAGGCTCTTCGTAAATAAAGAGTGCCAGAAAATAGCAATTGTTGGCCTTGGTGGGATCGGCAAAACACAGGTCGCACTCGAGTTCGCCTATCAGGTGAAGGAAGGTTGGCCAGAGTACTCTATCTTTTGGATACCTGCGCTTAGTATGGAAAGCTTGGAGCAGGCATATGGTGATATTGCGAGGAGGAGCAACCTACCTCGATCGGCAGAGGCCAAAAAAGATATGAAAGAGCTTGTGAAAGAGTATCTAAGTAATGAAACTGCAGGAAAATGGCTCTTGGTTGTCGACAATGCAGACGATATGGACTTGCTACTTGGAACCGAAGATTCGAAAGGGATCGCAGACTACCTGCCACAAAGTGAAAATGGCCTGACTCTTTTCACAAGTCGTTATCAAGAGGTGGCGGTATCCCTAGCAGTAAGCGACATAATTGAAGTGGGAGAGATGAATAGGCAGGAAGCAGCAGGCTTTCTGGAAAAGTCTCTGGTTCGAAAACAACTGCTTAACGATAAGGAAACTACAAACGAGCTTCTAGAAGAGCTAACTTATCTACCACTGGCGATCGCACAGGCAGCTGCCTACCTTAATAGGAACAAGAATATGTCTTTCATAGACTACTTGAAACTCCAGCGGAATACAGCACAGGACATAATTAACCTCCTAAGTTACGAGTTCTACGATACAACCCGATATGAGAGCACGCAATACCGTAAAGATAAGACAGCCAATGCTACAGCAAGGACATGGCTAGTCTCCTTTGATCAGATCCAGGTTTTGGATTCAAAAGCAGCTGATCTTCTCTCTTTTATGTCATGTATTGAATATAAAGCAATCCCTAGGTCTATCTTGCCATCAATTCAACCAGACGAGCAAATGACACGGGCGATTGGCACACTCTGTGCATACTCATTTCTTGAGAGACGAGGCAATGAAGAGATTTACGATATGCACAGACTCGTGCATTTGTCAACGAGGATATGGATTGAGAAACATAATATTTTTATAGGGACAGCGGAGGAGGCAATCCGGCATGTTTCAAAGGTTTTCCCATATGCTGAATTTGCAAATCAGCCATTACAGAGAATAATGCTCATTCACGCACTGCGGCTGCTAGGAGGAAAGCAGGGTGAAGAATTGGCGGAGAGATATACTCTATGTCTAAAGGTCGGATTATGTTTACGAGAGGAAGGAAGAACTCAAGAAGCTGTTGAGCAGCTTGAAGAGTCGTATAAGTGGAGAAAGAGGAACCTTGCAGAAGACCATCCCGATCGACTAGCATCACAGTTTGAGCTTACAGACGCATATTTATGGGACGGACAGATCAAGAAAGCAGTCGAGTTGCTGGAGCGTACGGTTGCAGTTCGAGAGAGAACACTTGCAGAAGAGCATCCCGATCTACTAGATTCACAGTATGGCCTTGCAATCGCATATCGATGGGATGGACAGATTGAGAAGGCAGTCAAGCTAGCAGAGCATGTGGTTTCAGTTCGAGAGAGAACGCTTTCGGAAGAACATCCTAATCGACTAGAATCACAATATAACCTAGGAAATATATATATATGGGATGGACAGATCAAGAAAGCTGTCAAGCTGCTAGAGCATGTGGTTGCAGCTCGAGAGAGAACGCTTGCAGAAGACCATCCTAATCGATTAGCATCGCAGCTTGATCTTGCGGTCGCATATAGATCAGATGGACAGGTTAAGAAGGCTGTCAAGCTACTAGAGCATGTGGTTACAGTTCGAGAGAGAACGCTTGCAGAAGACCATCCTAATCGACTAGCGTCACAGCATGGTCTTGCAACCGCGTATCAATCGGATGGGCAAATCAAGAAGGCTATCGAGCTACTAGAGCATGTGGATAACGTTCGAAAGAGAGTGCTTGCAGAAGACCATCCTAGTCGAATAGATTCGCAGTTTGCTCTTGCAAGCGTATATCGATCAGATGGACAGATCAAGAAAGCTGTCAAGCTGCTAGAGCATGTGGTTGCGGCTCGAGAGAGAATGCTTGCAGAAGACCATCCTAATCGACTAGGGTCACAGCATGGTCTTGCAATTGCGTATCAGTCAGATGGTCAGATCAAGAAGGCTATCGAGCTGCTGGAGCATGTGGTTACAGTCAGAGAAAAAACGCTTGCAGAAGACAATCCCGATCGACTAGGGTCACAGCATAGTCTTGCAAGCGTGTATCAATCAGACGGACAGATCAAGAAGGCTATCGGGCTACTAGAGCATGTGGTTACAGCTCGAGAGAGAACGCTTGCAGAAGACCATCCCGATCGACTACGATCACAACTTGAGCTCGCAGACGTATATCAATCAGACGGACAGTATCAGCCCTCTGACTAGATGCCTACAGAGATCATCTGATATCCCTTTCAGCTCTCTTCCTGATTAGGGAATTAGTCTAAGCAATTCCTATTGTCAGCTAGAGGGTAAACCAGTTTCGCTAGTGACTATACTAGAGGAGGTAAGGTTCAGGACTACGGTTGTTAAAGATCAAGTACAATGTGCTAAACTGTAATTGAGAGACCAATTATATGTATATGAAGCTTGCGAAAAGAACACTGATGATACTGTATTTGTTTTAACTTCTGAAGGGAATTCTAAAATAAAATAGGACTAGCTTAGGGTAGCTTTTGTGCGTATGGACAGCTTCGGATATGCCGGGTTCAGACCAGAACCTATAAGGTAAATGGCAGCGAGTTAGGGTGATACTAGCAATTATATGTTAATTTTATTGTTGCTATATTTGCTTTGCTTCTATCAGCTTATCGATTGTGCCGATAGTGCCAGAAAATATAAATGTGATGAAATTTCGTTGCGGTTTGATCGAGATAGATCAAGCCATGTCAAAATGTAGGTTTCTCGTTTCATCTTAACTATTAGACCACAAATACCGAGACTAAAAGGAATAGATGCAGCTCTACAAAGAGCTGATAACCTTTGGCTATATTGAACTGGTCATCCGACAAGTTTTGGGTCACGTGGAGTGCTAATTGCGTGTAGCAGACATTTTTAGGGGCATGCTTCCTTAGGCAGTACAACTCCATTTCCATCATCACCACACTCTCTTGGTTCTCAGCCTTTAAGCTAGTAGGTCATTGAGTTATAAGTTTCCGAGGCTTAGGCCGCAATCAGAACGAGGGTCTGTATTGGCTACTTTTAGATACATACTTCGTATACTGCAAGTCTTTTCACAAAATTGGGCATCCCTGTCATCCACCCCGGATAAAGTCGAGCCAAAATATTAAGATGTTTATCAGAGTGAGTGATGTTGACGGGAAGCAGAAGTTTCCTGATGCAGATGAGGCCGTCAACGTCAATGCCAGCCACTAGTCCCCAATCTTCGTATATATGCTACTTCGGGCCATATCCGGCGATGTCATGAAATGTGAAATCGATAAGAACTTTCTCTAATGTGCATAAATATTGTTTTTCCCCGCCCACGTTTCCATTCCAGGCGGGGGGTTTTGACTCACCTGGCCCGTGCTGCGCTAGGTGGCGCTTTTGGCGGGACCAGGGATAGGTGGATGTGTGAGGGGCAGGGAGACTCCCCTTGCTCAGTAAAACGTCGTCTTCAACCTACCAGGGATAGATTGTCGCTTTTGGAAAGATGCCCGGCCAACGTTTCATTCAAGGCTGAAGTCGCTTTGGCTTGTAAACGGTCGCTGCCAATCACAACGGTCCGCGTCTCGGAAACTGGACTGATATTAATCGATTCTGCTTAACACACTGCATCGCCCCCACATTATCTTTATCCGAATTCAATATTATTTAAGTACTCCTAGCCACTCAGCAATGGAAAGAAGAAGAGAATCCAGTGCTTCTTATCCCCATATTCTGGGCTCGAGAAATATCGCAATATGCGGTGGTCATGCTTTGGGACCCTTTATGGGCTTGGCTTGCTCGGTGGCGGCCTCGCTCAGACCACAACCGTTAGTTCCTTTCCACTTAGTGACGAGTATGATTTTTGTAACAAAAAGTTAACTATCAAGAAGAGCTTCTTTTTTGGCATTAACATTATAGGTGAACAAACTGGGACCGTCATCGGTAGCGTAAGTCTTGTGTCCGACTGTTAATTTTTAAGCCGAAAGGCCTGGCTTAATAACATTTCGTGTCCAGAGCGGAGATCGCACCACGATGGTGCTAGAATGCGCTACAAGTGACATAGCTTGTATCTATCCGCTTGTCAAGCATCCTTAACCGTCACAGCAGAACCAAGCAGTAGGTGGTCGTTTGCTTCCTTCTTGTCGCCAGAAACGTATATACCTTCGCTTTCTTCCGGAATACGGATCGAACGCTCTGTAGCCAACAAATTTTCTGACATCTTGATCATAGGTTTTATCTTCTCCGTCAGCGGTAGTACTGTTGGGTTTTCAGGGTAAGACACTATTCCCTTGTTTTCTCTGCCGTCTTCTGCTTCTCCGCTGACGCCCAATCCCCATTGAACAAACATCGGAATGCACAGGGACAGGCAGCCCGATCACTACAGGCACTTGCACCCTCATTGGAGTCGAATCAGGCTCAACTGCATCGTTTGTTACAGAATTGGATCCAACGGTCTCGCCTGGGTACTACCAAACGATAATTCTTAACAATAACCCAGGTACAACGACTGCTGCCACAACTTCGCCTCCTACCACCCAGGCAACATCAGCGACGACCGCGCCGAAGTCCGCGAACGCTGAGCGGAAGACGGATACACCATGGCCTATAATTGCTGGTGCAGGTGCGATAGCGGCTATTATTGGGCTCTAAGATTGCCGTTCACTGCCGGCTGTACTTATCAACAGACATGCTTTTCTGTATTCATTCGTCATCAGAAGTCGTTGCCTGAATATGAATCATGAGTTATCTGTAAAATCTTTATTGCAGACATCCACCATCTACTGCCTTGATCTCCTGTTGTGTAAATATACTCTGTGGGATATCTCTACTACATATTCTACCAAGCCATAGGATTGCTACCGGTTTACGAGCCTGCATTGCAGATCGTCGATCAATACCTTAGTCCAACCAACATTAAAGGCCCGGACTCGATAGACTCCCCGAGTATGGCTAGCGAGTCTCTATTATGAGACGCAATCTTCCGATTATAGTGTTGAGAAAAGGAGAAACGACGAAGAGGAGCAGGTAGATAACTCTCATATCAGTACACAGGTATAATATCTTAATCGGAGGTTACGTGTGTACGCAGGTCGTAATCTAGTGTATTGAGCAAAATAGCCATAGAAACAACTAAGTATTAAAGAGAATGCATAACAACCCGATATATAGTCACAGCATCCCAGCTCCCTAAACCCAGATTTAAAATGTATCCTATGTTGATAAACAAGTGCTTAAAAGTCATACTGCACTCAGCAATTGCATGTAGGCTTCATTATTGCCATGCTTGTTTTGCCTCACATGCTTTAAATATCTAGTGATTGGAAGGCTTGCGGAATATTTATACACGCAAAGCCTTATAGAAGGTTTTAGAAATCTGAGCTAAATTATCCTTCTGGTGCCAACTCTCTAACATGTCTACGAGCGTATTTAATCTCCCCGATATGATCGTGTCCAATCTCGCCTTTGTAGACTCTGCCCGCCGCCTCCATAGGTAGAGCATCTATAAGCACGAACATCATCCTGTTCCATTTGTCCGTATTTTTGATTCATTGATGCATCGTTGAACGTTGAATGCAGACATCACTGGCCTTCATCGTCACGCGGTCGCCAGAATCCGTCAAAAAGTTCCGATTCACCACTAACCACAATCCCGTAATCTTGGCTTCGTGTCCAATGCATTAGTTCTTGCGAGTACAGAGCCCGGTCAGCAATTTGAAAGACAGTCCCCTTAAGCAAAGTCAAAGAACCAGTTATGATATCCTTTTCGAGACTTTCATCCTGTGCAATATCCACAAGTGATGTCTTCGTTGCCCAGAAGACAATAGTATTTCAAAGTTCCCACAACTATACTCTCCCAGTAGCCTTCATCAATCAGTTAAAGAGTGGCCTTACTGTCAGCATTGTGCCAAGTTACAATCCGCTTCGGGCTATAAATGAGACCTGTTCGTGGTGGGTGAAGCATCAGTGGCATTGCCCCCATCCTAAACTAATCCCTGATCGACGTACAGGGAAATAACGGCTAGCACACCTCCTATTATCTCAGACGACAAAGTAGAAGATATAATAAGTGCTACCCGCTTCCCTAAAATGACCATAAATGGGAACCGAGTGGCAGTCTTCTATGGCAATCAAGGATCCACAAATCTCATCGTCTCACTCTTGGCCAAGAGCCTTGCAGTTGCTCATACTTACTCGACATATAATACTTTCTGACAAAGGAGAGCTAGAATGGCGAACAATAGTTAAGCAACGCGAGATACAGGAAACTAGTCTGGGAAAGAAACTCAGTGTGCAGGAGCAGCTCCAATCCAGCAAGCCAAATACGCAACAAACGCCTTCGCAGCTCTGAAGATAGCCGAGGGCAGCCACCCACTTCCGGCGATCGTTACTGCCGACGCCTTCGCTCGGTTTCGCCTTATAGAATCCAATTGCTCATTATTATCGACCGCTCTTTGAAGGATCTCATATATTATGGCCCCGTGAGCCCCCGCTGCTTCATATCTTGCCTTTTCCATTCTTCCTTTTCTTCTTTAAGCTTCTGCAGTGCTTCTCGTTCTTTGTACTTATTGAGAAGGATAGTCCGTTGACGTGCTTCAATCAACTGCTTCTGCATATCGGTCGAGGCTTGTGCAACGACGGGCAAAGAGGTGTTTAGCTGGATGTTGTTCTGGCCGACGGCCTGTCTGTAGGTGAGAACGAGAGCCCCTGTGCTAAGGGTTGCAGCTCCTGTAAGTACTAGAGGTCCTAGGAACGAACCCGCGTATGAAAGGCCGGCTCCCAACCCTAGGGCAAGAGCAAGCTCTGTGTGTATCGCTGTTTGAGCAAGCATTACCGATGACATCTTGGCTGCTGTCTGCTTGCCAGCTTGATCTATTGTCATCTGGGCGAGGTCGTCTCTGCTGCGGATCACTTGAAAGGAAAGGTCCGGGAGGAAGCTGTAAAAGTCTGAGATCTTCCTCCGAAAGTGGTTTGACTATATTGATGAACCACGAACATATTATGAGGAACGTTGTGTGAAATAGAATTTCTATCTTTACCTATTCCTTTCGGCTAGAATTTAACGCAATCTTACCTTTTGACGCAGTGTACAAGTACAGGATATTGCTCTTGATTTTCTTCAAGTCGTATTGATCTTGGTCTCCGTCTCCAAAGCGACAAATAGTGCTGTGATTAGCACCATCAAGATCGATTACTCGTTCTTTGTCTCTAGATCGTGGGTAATGTAATCGTCGGCTCTCTTGCTTCGCACCGGCCGACTAAGCGCACGAGCAGACTAAAGTGCTCGCCTTAGTCGGCCGATGCGAAGCAAGCCAGCCGACGATTATCGCTAGCCGTATCGGTACTAGTAAGCATGATAACTCACGGCCATTATAAAAACGAGAGTTCGAGCCGCAGGCTCGCACGAAGCCTTCGAACTCTTAGAAAAGGTGTACTGTATCTGAACAAACGGCTGAAGCTGAAGCTGTTGTCCTGAAATGGAGCGGTTAAGGGGAAGCTCGCTTTACATCACTGGCCTTCGCTTACTGTGCCAATGATTGGAATGCTTTTCAGAGGGAACTCTAATCATGAGTTTTCATTAGGCTAAGCCTGATTTACGATCTCTGAATTGCAGGAAACATGGCAACAGACACCGGCCACCAGACTCTTGGTCGCTCTGTGGCATTCGCTCCCGCGACTAAGTCTAGATACTATGAGCTTCTCAAATACCCAAATCTCGAGGATATTCTGCGGATTGAGGGGGAGTTGGATGACGCATCGTTGCCTGCCTGGCTCAGCAAGGTTTGTGGGTGCCTGCTAAAGTCAATAGCGTCAGCAAGCTCATCAAATACCAGGATCTCAGCTTCTCACTGCCCTCGAATCAGGCCATTCAACTTCCCTCAGGCGGTCTGCGGCTTTTGTGAGTGCGCTAAGGCCCAAGGCCCTAGGAAAGAAGTCGCAAGCTGACGCTTCTGTTCGGTAGAATCGGAACCTATGACTTAGACTTCATGAGACACAAAAACCCAATATTTCCGTTCAAAGCTGAAACATTTACAGCGATCGAGCAGCATCTAGGCCTTCCGTGGGTTTTCTTGAAACAAGCCACCAGCATCATTACCCTCGCTTTCAGATTCTCTAAACAGCGACAGGGTGAACGGCCGCTCAGGGGTAATTTGATCCCGTTTCATATATATGAAAACAGATCTAACGGTATTTGCAGGCCTTGTTTTCAAGATACACTTCAAACGCGGGCGCCTACTTTACCAGTTCGCCTTAATCTACAACATAAAAACCAGAATCACGCAAGGTATTCTCATCTACAGAACCCCGCAGTCTGAGCTTCCGTCTCTCCTAGAAGAATTGCAGCGCCACGAAGAACTGTGCGAGAAGCCGCTTTTGCTACCTGTAGTTTCTTCCGAAAATATGGTGGACGTTTGCCAAGAGAGGCTCAAGCTGACAGAGATGAAGCTCAAAGGATTGGAAGCGCTAATGGGCCAGCATGAGTATAAGAATCGACCGCAGCGCAATCCACTGGACATCGACTTCCTGGCCGCGACAAGGACGCTGAATTACGTGAGCAAGAAAGTCGCCAAGGACATTATGCGTCTAGGGTCCCTGATTGGTGCGTTACAGAAAATACGCGAGTTCAAAAAGGATATTGATAGGGATGAACTGGAGGAATCGGAGCTCATACCTAATTCCGAAACTGTAGAAGTGGGGCCGAGAGTCATGGATGAAAAGATAGAATACTTGATGGACAACTGCCGGGCACTGGTTGCAGTGGCGGAGTACCAGCAAAAGCGTGCAGCGACCCTAATACAAGTGGTGGGTATATCCAGCCCACATTCGCTGCGGCTTGCATCCACATTAAACGTTTTGGTGCTGGTTGTTTCTGATACACTTTACCAACTAGGTCTATCAATTTATGGCACAGAAAGACGCAAAAGTCAACATCGCGCTAGCGGAGAGCTCAACTACAATTGCTAAAGCGAGCAAGGAAGATAGTGCAGTCATGAGAAGCATGGCTCTGGAAAGCAAAAAAGATAGTTCAGCTATGAAAACGATTGCCATACTGGGCATGTTCTTCTTACCGGGGACTTTTGTCGCAGTGGGTATCACTTCTCCATCTCCCTACGCCCCCCTTCTTTCTATTCTCGTACTAAACAAATATTACAATCATCTTAACCTGTCCACAGGCCATCTTCGCAATGCCAGTCTTTAACTGGGACGGCATTGGCGATCACACACCCGTCGTCAAAACAGCCTTCAAGTACTACTGGGCTGTCACCGCGCCACTGACTGTGTTAGTCTTCACGGTCTGGGCTATTGCTAGGCTATTTCCGTGGAGGAGGTGGTTGGCAGTTCTGGAGGTAACACCACAGATTTAGTAGCTTGGTTTAATTTTAGAGTGAGGACTTAAAGAAAATCGTGGTCAGTATATCGCCCAAGTTGCCATTTTATATTCCAGCGAATTTCTCCTTTCGCAATCCCAAGACTCGTATTATATCCAGTAATCCTCAAAATTCCAGGCGAAGCCGCTTCGAAACTTACTGTACAGCTGAGACGAAATTGGTGTCTTCTCTCCTAGGCATAAGGCCCATTTCAATAAACACAGCAGAAGAGTGGCGTGTATAAAGTATGAGATATAACCCCGCTCTGTAAAATTTCTGAATCTAGAGTAGCTTCATTCGGACTAGGGCCAAATTTTGCCTGGAAGAAGTGTTTGGTCAGCTCTTTTTAGCTCCTTCTTCTCTTAACGAGTTAAAAGTACGAAGGCACAAGAGTGCTAGCCTACGGCTCACACGAAGCCTTCGAGCTTCCAGAGGCAAAAGGTTAGTAGTGATTAAAGCCCTTGCAGTTGTTAATTACCTAGACGCAGCACCTACTTACAATTGGTAGAGGTCACGTGTAAGTATGTGCTAGTGTTCTCGGAAATTTAGTAATATATCTCAGATCGGACTAATTTAAGCCCGAGATATCGAAATGCGACTGTCTCTGGGAAGCTTTTCGAAACCTCTTCTTCTACCAGCTTTACTAAGAAGTACGAAGACACATAGAGTCCTTTTCGACTGAATCCGGTTTCGCATCTTACCGTAATGGCTTCCGCACTAGGCTTTCCTCTTCCTCTAACGCCAACGATTCTTGGATCATCTTTTGTCGGCCTCGGTCTCTACAGGCTCTTTTCACCCCGAGAGGCATACCGCCTCTTTGGCCTTCCTCTACCACCATCTTCAATACCAGGATCCGAGCCATCGCCATTTATTTACGCCAATGGAGGAAGAGATCTCACGATAGGCCTTGCTTACTTCCTGTTTGCAGGTCAACGGAACCACGAGGCTATAAGGGCTCTGACTCTTACTTGTATTGTACGTAATGGAGAGTTATCCGTTCCTGTATCTAAATCGAAGCAATATTTTCAGCCGTTTTTCCTTTTGTGATTCGTTTCTTCTACTATTAACCCATCTCCCCTTTACCTTAATTTGATCCTAGACCCCTAATATTCGCACAGGTTGCCGCGAACGTGGATGCTTATGTGACCTGGCGATATGGTGGTACTGAGTTTGGTGGATGGTATGGGAAATGGGCTGGTCATTCAATCGGTAGTATCGGTCTAGGGCTGGTTGTATGGTTTGCTTGAGGCCTTTGCGGCTGATAGAGTCGTCCTACTCAATTCTCCTCATGCACATCTGCAGCTGAAAGTGTCTAAACTAAACCTTCTAATGGATTGATTTACAAGTATCAAAACATCAAAACCCCATCTATAGGTAGCCACGTCGCTGCTAATTCAGCCCAATTGATAAGGCAACCGTAATAGTATTAGTGCTAGACAACCACTGCCTGGATAGGCCGAGTTGCACTTTGCGAAGTCTCAAGCGTGGCTGCACTTTCTCGATCGAGAGGGATTGACGTTGGTGGCTGGATGGTTGCCAGTGGTGCTCTCCCTCCGGAAATTAGGAAGATCAATTTGGCAAGATGCGGGCCAGAAATCAGTCTCTGTTTGAACATTACCTCAATACCGTCAAGCTGAAGCGAACTTCAATTACGTTCCAAGTCTGGAATAAAGGCGGTGTTGGAGAAGTAGCTCTTTATTAGCCACATTATCAGCTTCTTTTATATAGTATATGGCCTTGCATTAAGGCTCGACCCACTCGTTATCCATAGAGGGTACGCGGCGAAAACTGATCTCATGTCTGCGTCACTTCGCATTACTGCGACTCGGGCGCCTTCTCTATATCCGACAACTCAATATATCTGGATGACTTATCCGCTACCGAGAATGTACCATCCGTTTGATCACCACCTGTGTGACCTGTTGCTCCAACTGTCGTCCCATGAGTCTTATTTCTAGACGCCCACTGGTGGGCAAATGCCTTGGGAGTAAGGTATTTGAACACGGGTCGTAGGAATGGAAGGTTTGCGTTGACACATCCAATGGATTCTTCGAGACAGGTCCATTCCATCCCGCCTGGGAGTGACCATGTTATGTCTTCGAAGTTGATGGCCGTTAGTGCTTTGATACGGATGACGGATATGATTGTAACGCTAGGGATGGAAAAGGTAAGTTGGTGCCCATTAAAACGTGGTAAAAAAAACTTACAAAATGCCTAAGCTAAAACACAACAGAAGGCCGATTTTTTGGGCCGTCGGTAGTTTGAGTTTCCGGATAGTAGGGAGCGGGAGTATAAGGCATGCAATATCGATAAAAATGTTTCCAATCCCATTAACGATATACATGGTGTTCCGGTTTCCGCACGATCCTGGTTGATTCAGGTTCCAGGAGTAGGAAAAAGGTCGGCAGATTGAGCAGATTACAATGATTGATGCGATGGCCCAGACGATAATGGAGACAATGATTATTGTTCCGTATATTATAACTCTTCTATCGGCGCTGAAGAGACTATTAACAATGACGAGTCAGTATCTTCCTTTCGGTAATAAACGGGCTGGGAACAAGGACGGGTATCTTTTTTTAGGAACCTCGAGTTTGCAGACTTTGACCTGTGTGCAACTCGAGTGTGCAGATTAAAGAGATTAGCATCATACCGGAAATAGAATAGAATGATGCTGCACTTCAGGCAAGTCATTGATAGGTTATAGAGAAATTCGAAGGGCACAAGTAACTATTGGGACATGAAAGTGAGTAGCCTTTCTTCAAATGGTTGCAGGCATGCGTGAAACGACGGACCTTTAGTGTCAGGAGAATATCTGGGTAGCCGACATCTATTGTGTGTCGTCCTGTTCCGCCTAGTATGACACCTGAACGACAAGTTTAGTGGACGGTTGTCATAATACTGATTCAAAGGACGTCCATACAGCACCAATAGAGGATTAACTCTGCATATCCGGAAAGCTACTCTGCTAATTAATTCCAATATTATTCTTTTTACAGAGAAGTGAAAGTTACCAAAGCAACCAGCAGCAAGAGGTCATCCCACCCCAAACCGACTTTTCTCTGGATGCGTGATATATATCTCACCACAGTCGTTATGGTAGCGAGCACAGATAGTACTGTGGCTGCAGCGACCGGGTTTCGCGCGTTTGGGACCGAGAGGTCATATGGACGTAGGCTTTCCGAGATCATTGTGGAATTCTCCTGATGGAGGCTTGTGCAAGTGGCATAACGTTCCCCAAGCCGAGTGGAGTCAAAGCACTATCGTTCGGCGGTGCAAAGACGGAGCATAAGCTAGAGACGG
The DNA here is from genome assembly GCA_000827325.1 of Oidiodendron maius Zn. Classification (NCBI taxonomy): domain Eukaryota; kingdom Fungi; phylum Ascomycota; class Leotiomycetes; family Myxotrichaceae; genus Oidiodendron; species Oidiodendron maius. Next base: position 6,210,776 of record KN832870.1, on the reverse strand, counting down.
CCTCAAGTTGAATAAAGACACTTGCGGGAAGCATTGAAGTGCGACAGAAATTTGAACAGCTCTGACGGGAATCTATAGATCTTAGAACTTAGAGACGCCTGAAGGTTCTCAGAGTTCCCTTTTCAATCAAGCCATCCTACCCCTGCCATGCCGATGTAGCGTCGATGTAAGAAAAAAAGGAAGAAAAGAGAAAAAAAGAAAAGAAGTAGGCATGATCATTAGCTTCATTCTTGCAGAATCTGAGTCAAGGGGGTCTGGCGCTGTAACATCTCGGCTTGCAGGGATGCCCTAGTCGAATAGCGGCAAAGAGAAAAGATGAGTTACCTGTCACATAGTTATGCGCACGCTGGAGTGGTTAAGATTATCTTGAGTGCTGGTATTGCCAACCTCTATCAGTAGTAGGCTAATATATATACATATATTCTGTAGAGCAACAAAGGGTTTGGACGACTCTGAACTTCTCAGAACTCCGTTACCATCACGATCGAGACCTTTTTCTGAAAGGGTATTAGCGAATACCCCGGACTTTTGCAACAAGGGACCGACGGGAACATGAGACCTGATGATCTGCGTATGCGGGAGACGGGGTCGTGTCCAACGTTCTCGGTACCTTGGTAAACGAAGAATGGGCTGCGTTGCCGCAGTGCTGCGACCCTATGTGGTACTTTCCCCCCTAAATAATTGTAACAGTGTGTCTTAGAGCACAGACATTTTACTATACAAAATCCCCGTCCAAATAAGGCCCACTATTACGTTTACTGTATTTAGAGGGGGGGGGGAACAGTAGAGTAAGGCCCATCTCTAGCGGATGCTCCGTCCTAGGTCCGTGCGAGCGATCGGTGGACCGACCTTCTATGCCGCTCTGAGTAGGGCTATTGTGAGTATGGGGGAGCGAGGTCGCAAACCTCACCAAATGCTATTCCGTGGGTAAGATTACAGGAGTGGTAAGACAAAGTCTAGCCATGAAAGAACAAGCAGACCAACATTCATAGGTTTTAGAGCAGCCTTTACAGCATGGGTTCACTGCATGAAGAAATGTACTCTCCCCCCCAAATAAATGTAATTAGTGGGCCCTCTTGGCCGGGGGATTTTGTATAGTAGAATGTCTGTGCTCTGTAGACCCACTGTTACATTTATTTAGGGGGGCGGAAGTGTACAGGTACAGGACATCGTTAGCGGTTCTTCCCGCCTTTATTATGCAATTGGTGTACAGTAATACTCTCCCCCCCTAAATGTTTCCCACCCTGTAAATATTATTAAGCGATTTCAGGGATTTTTACGCATTTTTGATTGGCTAATACTGTTAATAATATGGCTTGTTTATTTACAGGGTGGGAAACATTTAGGGGGGAGAGTAGACTGGTCTTCACTCTGCCGTGTATGTTGATCGCTGCCGCATCAGAGGAGGCCCTTGTCCTTTTGTCTGTTCTCACCATCCCTCTCCTTTCTCCAGCCTGTCCAATGCCCTTGGAATATGACGTCCACCATCTCCTCTTTGAGATTTGGTGGAAGAGTGTCGAATAAGATGTCGCTGCGCATTGATGAGAAATATTGAATTACGACCCCCCCCAGCCCCCCCTTCCCCCCACTGCGGCCCGACCGCCCATGTGAAGATCTATAGGCCCGAAGAAGAGTTATGGTTTTTGTAATGTTTGGATTTGTTTACTCGGGAACGATACAGTCCACTAGCAATAGTGGAACCCAGCTGCTTGTAATTTTTTAGCTTTCAAACTATTAATTGAGACAACATCTTTTCTTGACCTGATATATACTACGTAGATGAATTCGCCGACTATATTAGTTTTGTGTCCCTCGTATCGGCCTATCTCACTCTGTCCACCCTCTCCTAAGACTGAATCTGTCGCTCGCTTATATAATGGTGTCTGTGAAAATCTCTTTCCTTCTAGAGGCATGACAACTACTCTCAGCAATGCTCACCCCACTGCCAGAGCCCAAATTCAATTAGCTTTGATATCGCTACTTCCGCCACCCTCTTAGCAAGAATCTTTATGTTCTATGCAACTTAATTCTAAGGTTGGCTGGACCTTAGTAGGCGGGATCGCTGTAGGTGTGCACAGTCTCTTCAGCAGTGTCGGGGACACTATCCAGGAGACCTTGACGGTAGGCGGCAGCTCTAATGTCTCTGCTTCTGCGAACCTATATTCAAAATCCAGGTACAGAGGTCGCTATTTGTCCATGACATCGCCTTCAACAAGAACCACTGGTCTGGACTTAGTTGGCCCGCTGACGTTGACCGACACCTACTCCTGCATCTTTTACGCCTTGGAGCTAGGATTTCCAATCCTATCCGTCGATTGATTGGGCAACCGGAACTCGTCGTATCCCGACTCAATACTTGAAGTCCAGGTTCTAGTGCCAGTTGAGGATATCATGATATCATCCATCCAGAAACTCCAACGGGGACATTGGCAGTCGCAAATTCACCAAAGCTGCCTACATCAGCTATTCCTTCGGGTCAGTCCTTGGTACTGCCAGAGATGGTTGAACACTTCCTTTTCCACTGTAAAACGTAGACGTCATTTCTCGTGTAGATGCATCAGTAAACTGAACCAAGAAAGGCAGGTAGTGTATAGGTTTAGGTCAATAGAACTACAACTATTTAAGGTTCTCTTTATCTTATATAGGTACTGCATTATCTTAAATGAATAAATTAATTTTAATAGATTTCCTTTAGATACTTACAGATCATCTTATTTTAGGGGCTTAACTTATTGTTATGTATGTCGCGTGCAGAGTGAAAGCGTCTGTTAGGCAATGGGTAAAGAGCACGAGTATGCAAGACTAACTGGGATCTTGCTCGGATTCTCAATTAGGATCTGTAAGAACTTTTGTGCTTAAGGGAGCATAGAGTAAACGGTCAAAGCGATTTCAACACCAGTCTGAGAGCAACGCATGGCCAATAGGTTGCGCACTTTGGGTTAACTACATGATGCATTCGCATTTACTGACTAAGAAGCGAGCCGACAATTAGTATCTTTATCTAAATTAATATCCTTTTAATTTAGGGACAGTTAAATCGTAGCCCCTTCTCTAATAGGAGAGGCTCTATTAATCTCCGAGCCAAATCTGTGCTTAGTCATATTCAGGTTGGCAGATTCTTACACATCTGAAATCAAGTCTACAGCTATATCTCAAACACTTCACGAACATTTAAGCGCACGAGCCATCCAATCGCAGCACAGCTTTACCTTTTTTTTTAATCCGCACTTGATACCTCGTGGGACTTCGATTTACTGTAAGATAGGGGTCAAAAGATATGACTATTCTACTAACTCTTACCGAGTGCTTGATAAATGTTCCGCTGCCATGAGTTTTATTCAGTAATTTACACTGGCATAAGGATAATTCCTTTCTATACTACCAACCATAGTAAAATCAATCTTGACTCCTGTGGCGTCTCAGCCGTAGGGGCAGACGCTGAGCGATAAACCAGGTAAAGTCGACGCGTCTTTCTGTCAGGCAGCAACTGCATCGCTCATTCTCCTTTATGCATGGCACGGTTACTCGACGTAATATTGATTATGCTCAGTATTATCTATACTGTCACACCTTTGCGTTTCCAATAAGGTAATCTCAATCTATTATCCTTGTCAGACGTCATGGCGTGCAGGTTCTCCAACGCAGCCACCAACATATTAGTAGTCCCTTCAGCCTCTAATAAATATGCAATACCACCTGTTTTGATAAGGAAATACTTCATGATAGGTGCTGTCTTTATTATTATAACCATGTTATTTAGTTCACACCTCTTCCCTGCAAATCCATCTCTACACCGCGACGGCCAAGAGGTGTCTGCGCGTCACAGTCGTACATAGAAAACCCCACTCAAGGCATTCCTCCTTTATAAATCTACTTTACAAGTGATCTGACTAAGATTCCATCATAGTTTTATGATAATCCCTCTCCTTACGAGGGAGCCTACTCAATAAACTTTACTCTAGGCAGCCCAGCACAGCCCTTTACCACCATAGTTGATATATCCACTACCGGGTTCACTGTTCCCTCAAGTCATTGCAGAAAGGCGTGCCTGTACGGCCCAAAGTACGACTCTTCAGCCTCATGGAGTTACCGCGGCCGCGATGGAACCCGCCAGACTCAAAGTCCTAGTCTCAGCATAGGCCTAATCGAAGGCATCGATATCCTCACCGTTGCTGGTGGGCTCCATGTCTCAAACCAGCCCTTCGAAGAAAATGATGATTACAGTCCGCCGTACGATGAATTGTACCGTCGGTCTAAAAGGGTATCGAGACCAGCACCATTAATTCCGCGGCAATTATTGAATACGCGAGATAACCACAGCAGAGCCGCCGGGTTTTTGGATCAGAGTATCGCGGTAGTCGATAAGATATATTCACCGAACCTGTGGAAGAGATTCTAATTAAAAAGATCCAGGTCAAGTCTTTGCCGACATCACTGGGTCTATTTATTTTCTAGCACATATACATTGAGTGATAGCCTTTAAAAGCTGGATGTATGCAGCTCTATATTCTTGTTCTCATCATTGTCTTGAAATTGTCACCATTTGACTAGTACGAAGACTGGCAGGATGAAAGGTCATTCAAGCGTCATTCCACCATTAATTAAGAAGCCCATGTATATTAGATTTGTGCGTAGAAATATGCTTAAATGTACAATCAAATTGATAGGTTGAACTGCGAAAGTTGGATCACAGTATATGTACTTTGGTGACCCATGCTTATCGCAATTGGTGCAATATTGGTAGCACCATTGCCATGATGGTGCCAGGAACACGTCACGACGTTACAGTGGTCTGAACTGTGACATCCTCGCAATACGGATATTCCTCGGGCGTCCCAGTGTACGTGACGTACTGAAGGTTCGACCATGGGCCGTACTCGCTGTCGAAGTCGGCCACGCACAGCCGCCAGCCGCTGAGGATGCCGTCGGGTTGGGAATGAACCAGTTCGTAGCTGGTAGCGTCACCGCCGGATGGAGTCAGCTGCCAACCGTTGTCAAGGAACGTAGCATCCGCAGTGATATTGCCAAAGCCTGTTGTATAGAGTGTCGTGTTGCCGAGATCCTCTTGCAGGTTAATGTAAAGGGTGTACGTATCGTTGTAGGGTTCACCATTGGGGCCGATACCTTGGCTGTAGATGACGCCAGACTCGAGATTGCCGACCAGCTTGGGCGAGTTGGAGTCTACTCCGACATAGAAGTCCAAGTACGTGGGAAATCCGATCAACGGGTTGTACTCGTTCAGCCGCACCGCGAGATCGAAAGGGCCGCCGGCAGTCGCCTGGTTGGCCAGGAGGACATTGAAGATGAGTCCGTCTGCCGAGGTGACGGGAGTGGCGGCCAAGATGCCGGTAGTCAGGGCCAGAACACTGACGATACGCTTACAGAACATGGTTCCAACAACTGAAGGGCAAAACCGAGCTGAGGGGGTAAAGAAGGGTAATAAGGAAACTAAACGTTGAATATGCGCTCCTGTTCTTCGGCTGCTATCCGTCTCTTGAACCCGGACCAACATTAGGAGCTCTGTAGGACCGAGTTCCTGATGTTTATAGCGTCATGATGGTTGTCATATCTAGGTAGCATTGGGGTGACCGGATTCAGGTAGTCACCTCGTATTCCGGCGGTCTCGACCAGGGCCTTTCTACCTTGCTTGGGACTATTTTAGGCACTAGCTGCAGCTCTACGCTAGATCGACATGTCTCGTTCAAGAAGGACAGCGACTATGCTATGGAATCTTACTCGATGCCGTAGTTTTGCTGTTTGCAAATCGGCGAGATTGGCGGGGAAACCCAAGAGGATTCTAGTGCCGACGAAACAATTTCCTACTTGAGTTGTTCCCGCAATATCCGGCGCTCCGTACATAGCCTTACTCTTTAAAATTGACGCTCAACCTCGGTAGTCGGTGAAAAGATAGCAAAGCGCACCTTGCGCATCCCGGCATGCATACCCCACCTTCCTTCGCTCAGGCCTCTTCGCGTAGGCAGCTGTATGGTACAGTAACAGTTCTTCGTAAAGTAACTCGAGGTAACGGGGTTAAGCTTAGGAGATAGTATGATAGCTCTCTGTAGTGCATATGTTGCAATTGCTCGTATTTACAAACGCGGAGCTGCAAGGGTTTGTCCCTCTTGGCTCTGCCCCTCCAACTATCTACCTTGTCTTCTTAGATACCTATCTAGTCACCTTCTTCATCTGGGCAAATGCGGAAATACTGGCTCGCATCTCCAGTCTCTTGACTGAAGCGGACCTGTGTATTTCAACCGTCGTCGTTGCTGTCTCTCCATCACTAGTCTTGTCCTTGTCTTCCCACTTGTCTGCCGTAATTGCCAAAGAGAACTATGCTATTCCGTTCGCTCGTGGCCGCCCTCGGCCTTGGACTGGCCCTTGAGGTCATGGCAAGTCCTCTCCTACATTCCGACGCGTCGAGGAAGCGCGAAGTCCCGAATACGCACGCAGTCCATGAGCGCCATACACCCCGCATGGTCGAACAGTGGGCAAAGCGAGACAAGCTACCTCGCACAACTGTTCTGCCCATACGCATTGGTCTTAAGCAGCCCAACTTAGATATTGGGCACAACCGGCTTATGGAGATGTAAGCATCGCACCTCACTAAGTGAGAGTCAGTGGGAAACGGCGTTAATCTCTTTGTACAGCTCCACACCTGGATCTGCCCACTTTGGAAAACATATGACTTCTGAAGAGGTTATCGAATTCTTCGCTCCGGCTCAGTCGAGTGTCGATGCTGTCATTGATTGGCTCGTTAGCTCTGGCATTGGCCAGAGTCGTATAAGCCAGTCGGCCAATAAGCAGGCAAGTACTAAATAATATGATGCAAATGCGTATCTAAACCTGCCTAAAATCAATCCACTTGTATCTAGTGTCCCGCCCTAACCTGCCTAACAGTGGATCCAATTCGACGCAGCGGTAGACGAGGCCGAGGATCTCCTCGTCACCGACTTCTACGTCTGGGAGCATAGCTCTGGTGCTCATAAGGACATCGCTTGCGAGGAATATCATGTCCCTGCTCATATACAGGAGCATCTTGACTATGTAACCCCAGGAATCCGGTTGCGGAGCAATGGTGCGCGGAAGCGCGATCTCAAGAGCAAGGGCGTTATCCACTGGCCTGCCGCCGGTCCCAGTGCCAACAATACAATCAATAAACTAAACATTATCGGCAACGGCAGCTACCCTGGAGTCAACTCTACCAGCTGCAGTAGCTATATCACGGCCGATTGTATTCGAGGTATGTCGCTGTTAGATGACCTAAGCCTTAGCTGGCCCTAACTCAGGTCGTGCATAGTTCAGTATGGCGTGCCGAAGGGTACCACAGCAATGGCTGGAAATGAGCTTGGCATCTTTGAGAACCTGAACGATCACTACAGCACAGCTGATCTTGACACCTACCTGCCCACGGTGTACCCGTAAGGAGCCTGAGATGCTTATTTCTCTCGTTCTTGACCACACATGCATGTCCGATAGCTAACGCCACACCAGCTACCTTCACATACCGGCCGGCACATACCCCGAAAATAGGCTAATTGACGGCGCCATTGGGTCTTATGAAGATCTTGTAGCTGCTGTTGGCGACAACTTTGGCGGGATTGGAGCAGAGTCCACATTAGATTTCCAGGCATCTATGCCGCTGATCTGGCCGCAGAAGCCGGTTTTATTCCAGACAGACGACGAGCTCTACGAGATCGAGGGAACTGAGGGCTGGATGAACAGTAGGCCGGATTCTTGGTCCTTGCCGCTACTCTAACTAACTCTGCTAAGCATTCCTCGACGCTATCGACGGCAGCTACTGTACCTACAGTGCCTTTGGGGAGACGGGTGACTGTACCGACGAGGTATGCGCGGACCCGGCCTATCCAGACCTCGAGTTCCCTTCGCCGGTAGGGTATCAGGGAGACCTCCAGTGCGGCGTTTATAAGCCAACCAATGTCATCTCCATCTCGTACGGCGCCATAGAAGATCTGCTTCCCAACAACTACCAGTACCGCCAGTGCTACGAGTACCTGAAGCTGGGCCTGCAGGGCGTCACCGTCGTTCTCTCGTCTGGCGATGCCGGCGTCGGGACTGAAGAGGGTTGCATCGGTGGGCCTGCTGACCCGGACGTGGGAACCATCTTCGCGCCATCCTTCCCCCAGACTTGCCCCTACGTCCTCACCGTCGGCAGCACAGAGCTTCGCCGCCGGGACCCGACTGCACCGCCTATTGAGTGGGAGATCCTTGAAGAGGTCGCGTCGACCCAGTTCCCCAGCGGTGGCGGCTTCAGTAACATCTGGGGCGTGGCCGACTACCAGCGGGGCTCTGTCCAGGCGTACTATGACCAGGTGGAGGCCACGCTGCCCTTCGGCTCCTACCATCAGATCATTATAAATGGCAGCTTCGCCAACGTCACACGAGTCGACGAGGTCTACCACCACGGCGGCCGGGGATTCCCTGATGTGGCGGCGGTGGGCGAGAACCAGATCGTCCTGTGGGCCGGCCAGTGGTGGACCATCGGCGGCACCAGCCTCAGCGCACCTCTCTGGGGGGCCATGTTGACGCTGATTAACGAGAAGCGTATTGCCAAGGGCAAGAGCACACTTGGGTTTATCAACCCGGCTCTGGTAAGTGCTGATTATCGCGCCCGCTCAGATGTCGAGGGGCAGCGTTTCTTGCCTTAGTTGGGGATGCGCAAATGCTGATAGCTTCGTCTCTGTATAGTACGCTCACCCGGAGGCGTTCCATGATATCACCATCGGCAACAACGATTTCTGCAGCTCTCCCAATGGGACGACCGCCTGGGGTTTCCCCGCTGCCAAGGGCTGGGATCCGGTGTCGGGCCTTGGGTACGAGAATGGCCCTGCTTACAAGACCCTACGCTCACTCAGTTGACTAACAATGTTGTAGATCTCCGAACTTCCCCGTCCTGGAGGCAGTATTGGTCGGCTTGTAAATCCCGTGATGCCGGAAAGTCGCGTATACGAGATCACTTGTCAGATAGGCAATAGGTAGAAGCTCGCGCACCTAGGCGATTTTCTACTTCGCCATTGTTCGCACACAGATGCGCCGATGTAGCCCACATCAGGAACATGGCAGCGTCTTCCATAAAGCTTGTCGAGCTTGTGCTGCCCTACCAGTAGTACTTGTTTTAATGAGGTAATAAGGTTTGACAGAAGTTATAGTACTAATTTAAATTCGTAAAATAAAATTTTGTATATTGTAAACTTTGAGACACGTCAGCTATTAATTGTATTATTAATACTTTACTTAAGCTAAAGTTTATTAAATTGTTTATTAAATTACTTATAAGTAGTTTATAATAAGGTTATATAAGAGATACATTACTTTATCCTCTTGATTGATTGATTGATTGATTCTTACTCTAGCTAACTAAAATAAAGCTATGAAGTACCCCTATAATCTAATCCCTACGAAAACTATTTAGAATAGGAGAAAAACCTGGGCTCAATCTTTTTGACTGCCTCAATTACCCCTCACTGCCTGTCAATGCTCACCGATTTCTACTGGAATCATTCGTGCGATAAGGCCTTGGTTACCCGGAACTGACTTAGTCGGCCTGATTGTACGATCCAACGTGCAGCTACTCCTGTCCCCTCTGAGGTATTGAGCAGCTGTACGACCTCGATCCCTCCTCCACACATCGTACGGAGGCTCTGCCGGTTACCCTCCTCCAGAGGGCAGTGGCGGAGCACATGGTATGGGGTTTCCTCCTCCTGCACGCACCGGCAGACAGGGGACTTAAACTCTGGGACCCCGATCCAGTACAGGAAGCTAGCTAGTCCTGTCCGGCTTTATCCTCTTTATTTAGTATTATATAAGCTTTAATACATTAAATAATAAACAGTCAAGTGTTTATCCTATAGAGTGAAAGAGTCGACCATGCAATGGTTGTTTAGCAGGAAAGGAAGGGTAGCTAGGACCTTGCTAGAGGCTCACTAGTGATTTGTAGGAGCAGAATCATATTCAACAACTGATGATTAGACTGATCGCTAGCCCCCCTTAAATGAGGGCCTTGTTAGGTGACGGGCAATTTATCAGGTGACTGGGGCTGTCACAATAAGGGGGCAGAAGAGGTCACACTCAAGGATCTGATAGATGGGACGAGCAAGAGCAAGGCGGGCTATGGCAAGATACAGTTCTATGGTAAACAAGCTGAGCGTAATGGCTTGCAATACTTTTGGGTGGACACCTGCTGTATCGGAAAGAGTAAACTGGCCTCAGAACTTGGGTTAGAGCGCATCACCATTACTCCGCTGTCTTTTACCTTCGAGCTTCTACTTAAGAGATGTTGATGGTCTCTATGTTTTCAATAGCGGACTCTACTCAATACAAAGGTAAACTCCTAAGTTATACATCTTAAACACCTAGTAACGCCTCCTATCCTTCTAATGCCACCTTACCTTGCTAATAATGCACCATCTAACCTTTCAAAGCTCCTAGTTGCCCGACTCCCATGTTCTTATGATATAACCGCTATGAATACGCCTCCCAACACCTCTAGGACTATCATCCAGCGCCGTGGCAGTCGCCAATGGTAGCACCAGGACCAGCCGCAGTAACCACGGCCCTGCCTACACAATCCTTGACGCCGATGGGTAGGTGGCAAGACACATACCAGTCCATGCAGCAATCGTTCGGCGTGAGCTGGAAGTTCCAATCTGTAATGTCCCCACAGCCAGCAATTTGAGTTTTCAGGTTTTCGCCATTGGTTCCCAGCTCTGCTGTTGTCCAGGCCTTACCCCGTACTTCGACAAGGTCATAGAGCCACCTGTATGACACGTCACACGTGTCTCCTATGGCTGTAGTCGCGGGCAACGCTGGCATGGTAGGAACTGTAGGTACCCCTGATAGCGTGGGCAGGGCAGTGAGTGTAACTATAGTATCCCCGGGCCGGTATGGGACAACTGGGCCGTGGCCCATGTGGCTCGACTGCCCCGAGGGCAAGTGATAAATATACTCAGTGGCGGCCGACGGTTTCATGACCGAAGCGTTGATGATATCCGCGTTGATATCATCGGCCTCGACCTTGTCTCCACAACCAGGATATGTGAAGTCGGGTGGGGGATCTTGCTCGTCCCCTGGAATTAAATCGCCGTTACTGCTGATTGTCGAGTTGCTGCTCGCTGTCGAATTAACAGACAAGGGTGCTTCATGAGAATCTGCATCTCGAGGCTCCTGCATAGGCCTCTTATTACCAGGGCTCGGACTGGTTGGATAGAAGCCGATCAGAGACGTGACATAATTTGCCATAGCAAACCATGCATAGTTATCTGCGTTTCGCTGGGTGAAGTATGCACTGTATTTCGGGTCGGGATCAAGCCAGTTTCTCAGTACTTTGGCGTTGTATGGCCCATAGCAAACATACCAGGCCGGTTGGGTGCTTGCCGTTTTGTATCTAATCTCAAGATCTGATATATATGGAGTTTTGGCTTTCTTATCATCTCCGGCACTCATAAAATAGTCGAGGTGGGTAACCTCATGAAAAAATGCACGAGCCCTGTTATCCCACTTATCAAGTCTATTTTTCACTGCTTTCGGCTGCTTCTTGTTCAAGTTAACAATCTCTGTAAGAGAGTTGAGCTTAAAGAATCCATTGCAGAATGTGATTCGACTATATCCCCCATTGTCATCTGGGTGTGGATCGGCGAATGCTTGCATAAGGTTCTCTTCGCCGCCAGGATTAGGCATCGAACCCCCAGGGCATTTGCCTTCATTTGGTTTGGCATCACCGCATTTGTTATCGGGGTCGCTACTATCCTTACCCGTCTTGCTGTCGCTGCAACGAACCTGCAAACTGTGAACATCTCTTGCGACTTAATTGAAGGTAGTTCCTCTACAAGGCCAATGCTAAAACTTACCTCGATCCAGAGATACATGTACCACATCCATGGAGGATAAGAGTGCCACAAGGAGCTATACATTTGCTGAGCTGCTTTGAAGACTTCTGCTCAATACGTCAGCCTACCCTGACCGAGACTAGATGAGATATACTCTATCGCCATCTCTTGACTTACGTTGAATTTCTTTACGCGTATCTTTTGGGATGACTCTGTCTCCGGATGCCGGACCCCAAAAATCGGTTGCTGCTTGAGAGGCCCAATCTATTTTTTTGTACAAATCCTTTTGCTGAGCCAGCTTATAGAAGTCGTCCCAAGCGTCTTTGATGTCCTCGACTTCATTGGGCGAACATCCCTTCCATCCGTAAAGACGAGTACCTTTTAAGTTCTCGATTGAAATGTTAGTACCATCAGGGTTCTTCAGAGAGGGATAAGGCTGTATAGGATCGTTAGCAAAATTCGGTGCAAAGTCCCAGACCGAGTAATCTGCACGACAAAGAGTGAGGGGCAAGACTAGGAAGAGGGGGAGCCATCCCGGGGCAAATGCGGAGAAAGAGAAAGCCATTGTCAGGTGCGGTAATACCGGGAGATAGATGTAGATGAATCGGAATATCGGTGACAAGAAAGGACTATAGGTGTTGTGATGTTAACAGACTAACAACCCGGGAGGAGATAATGTGGGATATTTCTATGCTGATGAGAGTAAGTATATGTTCTATATTGTTCTGCTGAAAATGGTCAAAAAATGGAGACCTTAGTGTTGAGAATCGACGGCTCTATATACACAATAGGGATGGGCTATGTAGTGGCTCAATAGTAGTAATCTGGCTCCTAAAGATCCTAAGCCAACTAAATCCTATCCATAGCATATACCGGTGTAAAATTCGGGTTATCGATAGCCCCCTTTGCTTGCAGCTCTGGACAAAAAAGGCCAGTATTACTACTGGGACTGCGCCACCCAACAATCATACTTCACACATCGCAACTCCTAGTTCCAACAGGTAGCCTATATACCAGCCTATCGACTCTAGTCGATTAGAGGACTAATTCAAGAAATCAAGTATAAGAACAAATGTCCGTGCAAGTCTATGTTTTATTAGTCTTGCAAGAAGCCTGAAAGAAATAAAATAAGGCGAGTACAAGCTAGTACGTGCCGCTACCCAACTAGGCAGGTAAAATTGTCTGATAAGGCACAGGTGCACGTGATTGCAACACTTACCCGGCCATCACGTCAATTCCAACATGTTACTTTTCAACTTCGCCTCCCCGAAGATAGATTCTATTCTATCGAGCCAACACCAACAGTAAGCTGCCACGCATTTCGTCCGGTATTCACCTCCATTCCACTTCCTTATCTCAGATCTATCCCGCCTATCGCGGTGTCCTATTCGCATTAAGTATCGCAATGCAAGCTTATGCTCGCCTCCTGCAACCCAATAGACACCTCCGCACTGGATCAATCGGTATCCATAGACGACCTGCCCCCCAAATGCACCGTATGGTCTTCCTCGGCAAGACGGTCTCGGTGTGGGCGTGGCCGTCGCGCGGAGGTCTTATCGTCCTAGAACGCGTTACCCCTGTTGATATTAACTTCCTCAACCTCGACCCTGTGCACCTCCGAATACAGCGCGACCCGGACCAAGACGCCGAAGACCGCTTCTGTCAGCAGCTCTTGCGTCTCGGGGCTAAGTGGTTTGATAGTGTAGAGAGGTTCCACTTTGTTGCCGGCGTGGCCGGGGATGATCAACGCTATATTGATGATCTCGTGGATGGTCTTGCAGAGCCACTTACAACTATGGAGAGACAATGGGTTTGTGTTGGTATTTCTGGTGAAGGGCTCTGGGTTGCCGAATACGATACCTCGCTGCTCTTTATAGAGGATAAGCATAATCAAGAGCCTGATGACTCCGCAAGGGTGCTGCTAGCGAGAACGATGGAAGAGAGATGCAGTATCCTCAAGGACCTAGGAGCCAAGTTCTATGAAAATATTGAACAGTACGAGGGGAAGGCATGCTTGAGGGCGTGGGAGAAGAAAACTACTGGAGAAGTTGGTCACCTCAAGCAGATTCCGTATCAGCCGGTAGATACGTAACGACTTGTGGTAGAAATCAAAGTTGGCCAAGGAAATTCCCATGTACAATTCAATTCCTGTCTACACCTTGAAGCGGGTATCAGGAAACCAATGGCGCAGCGGCGAAGGGAGGGTCATTTTCCGGAGCGGACTTGGCCTCTGGCTGAAGAGATTAGAGTGGGAGAAATTTAGCGCCATGAGGGTGCTGACTGTGGAAGCTGGCCTCTAGCCATTGTACTAGTATGATGTGAAGTGCTCGTGGGTTCGTGATTTTATCGATTCCCTTTAGCATAGAGGTTGTGGTGACCTGGCCAAGAGAAGGGCTTTATATTAATATCTATCCAGATTCAGCGGACTGTATCAACGATAAAATCAAAGTCAAGAGAGAAGCTAGGGGCCAAGCAGGCGGAAAGAAAAACTGCTTAAGAAGGTACACGAGATAGCAATACTTTATGATATAGATACGGCACTGTTCCCTTATATTCATAAAAGCAGCCGTTTTATTACTAACAACATAAATCTATCTTATTCGCGGGTTTCTATACCAGCACAACTGAGCCATTTAAACCCTGGCATCTTAAACTACTGGGAATGCCTTACAGCTATCCGGGGAATCAAGCATCAACATGAGAGATCGGCTCTCATCTATTACATTCACGCCCCAAGAGACGACTGATGCCCACACCCGTACGCTACACATACCGACAAGGCTCGATCCTACCCTTATAACAGTCATACTATGGTGGGGTGAGCTGGTCACGGTCAGTTGGTTTCAATAGTTTCTTAGAGAGAGGTCAAGATTTGCGGGCGTAAAGCGCTTAACTCAATATGGCTACTAACTACTATAGGATTGGTGATACTACTGAGCGTATTACTCAAGGGGTCGAGGTTAGAGTGTTTGACCCTCTAGTTTGGCAGAGTTTATGGCTGCTTTTAAAGATCACGCATGGGCGAGATCTCAGTCTGCTCGCTTCCTAACCCGATGGCAAGCAGGTCGTCTCTGGATCTAGCGATAAGACGGTACGGCTCTGGGACGCGGCCACGGGAGCACTGTAGCAGACGCTCGAGGGCTATACTAGCTATGTCAATTCTGTAACCTTCTTATCTAATGGGAAGCTATTGCCATCCTTACAAGTATCAAGCCATTGGGTAGTGGAAGGCGATACGAATATTCTTTGGCTATCTCCTAATTATCAAGGAACTTATTCAGCTACTTGGAACAAAAGTCTTATTATAGGGCATTCATCTAGGAGAGTTTCCTTCTTTTGTTTTAAAAAGGGAGCAAAGCTTGTTATATAGAATTAAAAAAAATATATCTTTATTTCTTGGAAGGTCCTAGGGAATTATCTACTTATATACTATTATAGAATCACTACTTACTTTCTAGTATTTTCTAGAAAGTATAGTATTCAATATATTTACTACAAATCCATTGATCCTCAGTATAGATAATGTAAGTGTCTTGATTACTAAGCCTCAAGTAGTACTTAACAAGAGCTTTAATAGTTTGTCTTAGTCCTAGAGTGACTAATAGAGCTCTATCACTGCCCTAAGGTATCCTGCTTTGCTGATGATATTCATATATTTCTTAAGTGCCGATTCGTATGCGATGGGTTTCTGGCGATCTAGCTTGATGGCAGTAGGCATGGTGCGAGCCGGCCTAGCTACTACTTGGCAGGATAATTAAGGATTGGGAACGCTAGTATGCCCGACTTCCAACAATGGCGAAATGATGAAGAGAAACAGATATTATGGGTCAAGGGTGACCCTAGAAAGGGCAAGACTATGCTGCTCTGCGGCATAGTCAACGAGCTAGAGAATACAAAGGCAAAGACGGATCTTCTCTCCTACTTCTTTTGCCAAGCAACCGACTTGAGGATTAGTAACGCTACAGCTGTACTGCAAGGTCTATTGTTCCTGCTTATCAACCAGCAGCCATCACTTGTCTCGCATATACGGACGAGGCACGATCATGCAGGTAGGACCCTCTTTGAGGATGCAAATACCTGGTATGCCCTATACGAGATCTTTACAAACATCCTACAAGATCCAAGCTTAAGTAGCACCTTTCTAGTCATTGATTCACTTGATGAATGCGTTAAAGATATGCCGAAATTGTTAGACTTTATTGTCCAGAAGTCATCTATATCCCCCAGTGTCAAGTGGATCACTTCTAGCCGCAGCTGGCCAGATATAGAGGAATCGTTAGAGAGGGTTAGCTGTAAGGTAAGGCCAAGCCTTGAGCTAAATATAGAGTCTATTTCTGCAGCTGTTGGTATATATATCTAGCATAAAGTACTTCAGCTAGCAGAGCGAAAGAAATATGACAAGAAAACACGAGATATCATGCAAGACTATCTATTCTCAAATGCAAATGGCACTTTCCTCTGGGTGGCTTTAGTATGTCAAAACCTGAAGACTATCCCACGATGGAAGACGCTTGCAAGACTAAGCATGTTTCCACCTGGGCTTGATTTACTTTATGAGCGAGTGATGGATAAAATATGCAATCAGATGATGCTGATCTCTGCAAGCAGGTTCTTGCCTTGATTGCAGTTACATACCGGCCTATTACGCTAAAGGAGCTTATATCTCTTATTGAAACACTCGAGGATATGTCTGATCTCGAATCGTTAAGAGATATAATTAGCCTTTGCGGTTCGCTCCTCACTGTTCGAA
The DNA here is from genome assembly GCA_000827325.1 of Oidiodendron maius Zn. Classification (NCBI taxonomy): domain Eukaryota; kingdom Fungi; phylum Ascomycota; class Leotiomycetes; family Myxotrichaceae; genus Oidiodendron; species Oidiodendron maius. The sequence continues at coordinate 6,194,183 of KN832870.1, read as the reverse complement.
AAGATACCATATATTTCGTACATCAGTCTGTAAAGGACTATTTATTTGGAAAGGTATCTAAAAAATTCTTTCCATCTGGAGAGAGAGAGGCACATTATATAGTCTTCTCAAGGTCTCTTCAGGTTATGTCTAGGAGGCTACAGCGTGATATATACAACTTAGAAGACCCTGGAGTTTCTATCGACCAGGTTGAACAGCCTAAGCAAGATCCATTAGCTGCTGTACGATACTCGTGTATCTACTGGGTTGACCATTTATACGCTTGCAGCAGGAATGCCAGTCAGATCAACGACTACCAAGATAGCGGCGTTGTTGATGGCTTTATAAGAACAAAATATCTCTACTGGTTAGAGGCTCTCAGCTTATGTAGAAACATGTCGCACGGAGTGGTTTCAATGGCAAAACTCCAGGCCTTATTCGAGGTAATTATTCGACATTTGACGCTCCCTATCTATAATAAATGCTGATATATAGCCTAGGAAATAGGCGATACAGCCACTTTAATTGAGCTAGTTCGAGACGCTCGCCGATTTATCATGTATCACAAGTGGATAATAGATAACTTTCCACTTCAGGCATATGCCTCCGCACTCCTGTTCAGTCCAGCCTGCGCATAACTAGGGGTCTTTATATAAAGGAAGAGCCAAAGTGGTTTACAATAAAGCCAGATATAGGAGATAATTGGGGTGCCTGCCTGCAGACGCTTGAGGGCCATACTAAAGGAGTCCAGTCAGTCGCCTTCTCGCACGACTCGACCTGGCTTGCGTCAGCGTCAGCGGACTGTACAGTCAAGATATGGGATATAGCTAGTGGCGAGTGCTTGCAAACACTTGAGGGCCACAAAGCGTGGATCTGGTCAGTTGCCTTCTCACACGACTCGTCCCAGCTCGCGTCAGGGTCAACAGACCACGCGGTCAAGATCTGGGATATGGCTAGTGGCAAGTGCCTGTACACGCTTAACGGCCACAGGAATTCCGTCTATTCAGTCGCATTCTCGCACGACTCGACCCGACTTGCATCAGCATCAGAGGACCATACAGTAAATATCTGGAATACAAGTAGTGGCGAGTGCCAATATACAACTGAAGGCCATAGCGAAGCAGTCTTATCAGTGGCTTTCTCACACGACTCCACTAAACTCGTATCAGCGTCAATCGACCACGCGGTCAAGATTTGGGATATGGCTAGTGGAAAGTGCCTTCAGACACTCACTATCGGGATGATATCTCCAAAAATTTCATTCGACACCACTGGCTCATATCTTTACACTGCTATTGGTGCTATCAATATTGATGCATCATTATCTTCAACAGCGACGAAGGCGGCTGGTGCTCAAAATTCTCGATATCAAGGATGGGCTCTGAGTTTAGACAGAGCGTGGATAACATACAAGTCAATGAATCGTGTTTGGATACCTTTAGAGTATCGACCTTCCCGTTCGACCGTGTTGGGCACCAAGAGCGGTATTGGCGTTGGGTCTGGAAAGGTATGGATATGCGACTTCAAAATCGACAATGCTCTGGATTCAAGACATTCAACGTAGAGATGGGTGAATGAATCTTTACATTATTATTACATTTCTCATTTATTGAGGGGTCCGGGAGTAGTAAGTTTTGAACCAAGTATACATTATCAGGGCGTCGCAGAAGAACCAGCATGTTGCGGACTGTCGGCTGGAGCAATCAGTGGCCTCGAGACGTTTTGCGAAGGAAGACTTAGGGTTCTGAATAGCATCTAGGACAGCCATGCGGGGAGCTACTACATAGGAACGTAGAGGTAATCGATACCTTGAGGCATAAATTGGGGAATACATGATAAGCCATACAAGGCTGCCACCTCCAACTTTTGACTTGCCACTAAAGACAGATATGTATTAGGAAGGCCGCATAAGGTAAAAGAGTGGCGCAGGAAAGCGGCTGAGTGTAGCGAACGGATAGCCTAAGCCAATCCTGTTATATGAGCATTAGGATGTGCTGTACTCGCAAGAAGAATCAAATTTTGTGGCGGATAAGATGAAGAACGAAAGGAAGGGGAGGAAATTGGGAATACATTGTACTCTCTCTCTCTCTCTCTCTCTCTCTCTCTCTTACTCTTATGGAAGCTTCTAGAACCACGATTTTGGACATACCGATAAAACCGCGGGCAAGTCTGTACTGGGTACCTATATGTACATGCCACGTGCTATAAATTGCCAGTGATAAAGTGTGAGCCGTATTTGGTATATTCAGCGAGAATATTTACGTGAATTATAAAAACATACAGAGTGGAAACTGAAGCTGGTTTCGAGCCTTACTGTAGTAGAAATCGAATTGCGTATGTCGTTAGATTTTAGTTAATTATTTTTAGCGGGTCCAGTTCCGGACATTTGTGGCTGTGCCCCCTACCTAACTGTACTCCAAGGTACCGCTGCTAAATTGTTGTCACAGGGTGGAGCCAATTCTTGCCCATTCTATGCCTCACGCTTAGGTTCCCTAACACTTAGGCCTAAAATGGAGACGCCGAGCGATCTAGGAGGTGATAATCCAGGCGGCTAGAACGTTACAGATCCAGCAGCGTGGCCAACGCAGGCTGTGACGGCTCAAGCTGGACAGGGATCTCCATCCGTAAGAAGGACTCAAAGGTGTATTCCAGCTATTAACTGTCTTAACTAAAAGAACAAGTTAAAGAGAAAGAGAAAACGAGACGGCCTAGGTTCAGCTAGCCCAGGTGGTCTTATACCAACCTGGCTAGGCACGTATCTTGTAGGCTTAAGCTTATGCGTTCTACACATCACTATATCTCGGTGTTAAATGTCAACATGCAGGAGAGTTTTGTCCAGACCGTCAACTAATATCCATAATATATTGCTAATATGCATATACGCATATTTTATTGTCACAATATGGAAGCATGCATATGATATTGGCATAATATTGAGAAAGTATTTATTGCGGTATATCATTAGCTCTGGAATCAACCAGAGTTATGCATTGCTAAAGGAGTGATCCGTTGCTAAATACAGACTCAAATAAGGATTCCAAAGGAGTGTAGGCCTCATCCAGAAGGATATTGGGGGTTTTTTTTGAATTAAGTGCGAAAATAGCTGGTTAGTCAACAGGAAGCCTTTATACCACGAGCTTTGGGTCCAGGTATTCCTGTGTCCATAACATTCAGCTACTGAGCTCTGTAATCACAAATAGCCATTTTCACGGTAGAACCTCTCAGCTCCGGGATGCAAAGGGTAAACCGTTTTGGCCATCTTTCTCGGATCCATAGGCCAACTGATTGGCGCCCTGTCTCCTGGAAAGCCGTGGTAATTGGCTTCGATTTTCGCTTTCTTTGTCACCAAGATCCAAGTAATGAGGTAAGCCACGTCTTCTGGCAGGTCGTCACGACACATGAGGATAAAGTCCACAAACTCAAGGGCTGGGATTTCCTCCTTCAGGCTTTTCCAATAGCCGGCAGGGATTGTTGACCCGGGTAATCCAGTGGTTTTTTCGATCGTCACCAATGCTGCTGGCTCGGCGGGCATGGGGATAAAGCCTCGAGGGCCATCAATCAACTTTGCCCACCAGTCTGTCATCAAAGCCTCGTTTATAACTGCATTGAATCCAAGCTTTGGGTCTTGGCATGGTACGAGACACTCCTCAGGTCTGTTCGCAAATACTACCTCTCCACCCCAAGATCTGATTTCGTCAACCGAGACACCGTGTGCCTCGAGGTAGCGATGGCTGGCAAAACCAATAGGGCTCTCTCTATCCGGCCCCAGTATAATCTTGAGCCTAGGTTTTCTTGTTCGAATATCTTCAAAGGTTTTGCACCCCAATGATGGGTCCAGGGCAAGGATCAAGCGATCATTTTGAGGAATCGTTGCCAGGCCCCTCAAGTATGGTGCCGGCGCACGTGAACTCCAAAGACGAGATCCCGTAAGGGCGTTCTGGAGCAGCTTCACGGGCGTATTGATTGCGATATCTGCGAATCCCGAAGTAACAGAATCAGTGATTTCGATGCCACCACCTGCGACGCTCCATATACAGGTTCTGCTTGTCGGGCCGCAGCGCTCTGTAAATTCTTGTGTGATGAATGACATGATCCGGTGAAATTAGCATGACCCCAGTCACCAACGCAACGAAGAGTCACGCTGCGTTCAATGGTAGGGTCATTTTCCCCCACCAACGTTGCAACTGGTCCTTCGGTCGGATTGTCTCTGCCTTTGTAGTCGACAGATTCTGCTATTGGTATCGACATTTGCACGGGTATTGTGTGGGAGTCAGTCACTTCCTGGGTGAATGATCCTACCACAAGGTATATATGGTCAAACTTTACTAATTCCCCTCCAGAAATTTAGACTTCAAGACTGGCGTCCAGCAGTTCGAAACAGGTTTGCCACATCGATGAGCAACCCCACTGATCTCTTTGGCGAATCCCAACCCTAGATGGGGCACAACATCCGAGGAATCTCCTCTTCTTGAGATGAGGGTATGCTCTGGCTGCTCACGGACAGGGAAGAAGGGGCTCAGCATGTCCGAAATCTTCTCGTAGGGGCTTGGAGTCGGAATCAGAAGTTGTTCGGACCGAGTCGTCGGAAGAGGCTCGAGACTTAGGGGCTAGCGATGATGAGAGGTAAGAAAGAGATAAGCCGATGGTATGGATGATGCTGCCAAAGCTTGCCTAGCTGGATAAGTTATTCAAGGAAATGAATCCGAGAGTCGGAACAAAAGCCTCCTTACTATCAACGCGCACCCCGGATAACGATCCGATCCCCAGTGGAGTCTTGGAGAACGCCAAAATAATAAACCAATTAGCAGCGTCGACCGAACCATAAAGACATCTCAAGGAGTGATAGTAATAAATATTTCATTCCCGTATTAAGTGAGATCGCAGGGAAATGCACCAAGCATCCCAACGGACAAGATGAAATTCTCCACACATAAATTCGATTCCCCACCTTCCATTCCATTTGGTTCGGCTGACAGAACGCTCGTTTTCGTCTACTTCTCTCCATGCGTAGTTCTGTTGTTCTTAACTTGGGTCAGTTACTACAAGCATGCTCAGCTACCCATGCTAACTGTACAGCGATTTTTCTCGTCGGCACTGCGAAGTTTCCCTGGTCCGTGGTATTCCAAATGGACAAATTTGGTACTGAAGTACCACGTCCTAATGGGGAGACGTGCGTTTTACATCCACGACCTCCACCGTCGATATGGCTCCGTTGTCCGTACGGCGCTAAATGAGCTCGATGTTTCAGACTTAGAAAGTTTCCGTGAGATTCACAAGATCACTGGTGGATTTCTCAAGAGCCCTTGGTATCAGAAGATGCGCGAAACGCCAGTTCCGGATACTTTTACCTTTATCGATCCTAAAGCTCATGCGGCTAGACGGAGGTTGTTAGCCCGGCCTTTTAGTAACTCGTCTTTAAGAGCAGCTTGGGAGGAGTTTGTAAAAGACAGGTAAGCCTTACCGGTTTCTTGCAAAGGCAACGCTTCACATAGTGACCAAATGTTCTAGGGCGTATTTGGCAGTGGCAAAGATTAAAAGGGAAGCAGAGCAAGGTGAAGCTAACGTGTTGAAGTGGTGGACACTTATGGCATATGATATAATAACTAAAATCACATTCGGCGAAAATCCTCAAATGCTGGAATCAGGGAGAGCAAGCAGCTCCATCCAATTTAAACTATGAATCATGGACTAATCTGATACAGAAATCGAGCGACGTAAACGACCTAGAATCAATCATTGTCCTCTCTAATATTCGTGTTGAAATGAAGCAGATATTTAATTTGATCGCTTCTATTCCAATTGGGCCGTTACGCCATCTACGCGAAACTAAAGCCCGGTTCGATAAACAGGGATGGAAGGCAGTTGAAAACGCCAAGAAAAACAACCTTGGACGCGCCAATGTCTTCACAGATATCATCTCTCACAGCAAAAATAGCGATAGCGGCCTACGTGACGTTGACGCAGCGACAGAAGCTCAAAACCTTATTGTAGGTGGCTCAGACACCACAGCTGCGACATTAACCTACTTAATTTGGGTCGTGTTGAAAACGCCGGAACTGCACTCAGTTTTGAAGAAAGAGTGTGCGGGGTTGCCGCCTAACTTCTCGGACGTGGACCTTGAAAAACAAGGCACTCTAAACGCAGTCATCAATGAGACTCTTCGCCTTTATGGAGCAGCACCTGGAAGTTTACCTCGCATCGTGCCCCCTGGAGGTGCAACAATGGCCGGGCGCTATGTGAGGGAAGGCGTTACTGTATGCACACAAGCCTACACAATCCATCGTGATCCAGAAATATTTGATCGGCCAGAAATGTTAGTATATGAACCTTTGTCATCCTAAGGTGGCCTGCTCACCGCCGTACAGGTTCGACCATACTCGGTGGCTCCAGGGTAAACAAAGCGAAATACAAACCACAGCATTCCATCCTTTCGGAGCGGGCAGCCGAACGTGCCTCGGAATGCATTTGGCGAGAATGGAGATGAGATATGCGACTGCCTTCTTTTTTCGCGAGTGTGCAGAAGCAAGACTAGCAGATTCTACAACACCAGAGTCGATGGCTATGAAGAATTACTTTCTTATTTTTCCAGCTAGTCGACGGTGTGGAGTAACTATGGATGGTCTAGATGGGTAAAAGTAATGCAAAATATATATATCTCATCGCATTGGTTTTGTATAACGTGTGGTTAACACCGAACGGAATACCATATAAAAACTGGGCATGTAAGGCCTCCCCTTCGTAGTGTGTCCAATAGTAAATAATACTTCCGTAGTTACGGTCGTATTCTAGCCCAAAATTATCAGATCTTAAAATACTAACTAACTAATTACACCAGTCGATTTATTAACACTCTAGGCACCTACGGGCAGTGTGTTCTAGTGATTTACATATACGACATGTCGGTAGCGCACGTGTAGACACTGTACGGCTAGGTGGCTCCACTGCCTGAATTCCGACCTCATCTATGCTATTCAAAATATGGTGCTCGGTACTAGGTAAAGACAACTTGGTTTGCCATGTGACATGTCATTATATTAAAAAGCATAGTATAGCAATACTACAGTAGTAAAACAAATAATAAGGCACACTATTGGATAGATTACGTCTACGTGGGTAAGGTATCTTTATTAGAGCTATCTGTCTATCCCATCGCAGGGCCTCTTTTTAACGACTTGATTAGCTTTAGTGGTTGAATTACTGGAAAGGAGTGCTACTCAGCCACGCCATATCGGCTAGGTCCAATTGAAAGTTAGATACATTAAATAAACTAGCAGCGGATGAGAAGTCCAGTGATGGGGCCTCCTCGAGGTTCAGGGCCATTTGACGCTGCTGTGGCGGAACCCAAGGTTTTGAACCTTGTGTTTCAGGTAGACTTATGTTATCGATAAAATCCTTTCGTGCGTGGAGATGCTGAGTAGGCGCTCTGACGTCTGTGACTTCAACCACCTCACATTCCTCTAGGCTCTGATGTTTGTCTCTTCTCTCGTAATGACTTTCTATTTGAGGGGTTTGCTGCTGGGGTGGCACTGATTGCTGTGGCTGCGGATGGTTATGCAAGTTCCCTTGTAGGCGACGGGGTACTTGATCGAAAAGTGCACTTAGTGCCGTAACGAATAACGTCGCTGGCTGGCCAAACTGTTCAAAACGATGTAGAATATTGATCGCCGTATTGCAACTATTCAAGATTGTCTTTTCACTGATATCAGCCATGATCAATGGGTGCAACCTTGCTGCCAACAAAACAGTGCCAGCAGTGTAAACGTAGAAGATGCAGTACCACCAAGCAGGTAGCAGACGTTCGATTTCTTCATGTTCTCGTCCCTCCATTACAGAACTAACAACTCGGATAGTTTCTAAAGCAGCCTTGACACATAGACGGGAGTATTGGAAAGCAAGAGTCCACCACATCGTGGCCTCCACCGATCTATCGTGGCAAGCCGCTTGAGTACAAAGCCGTGACAAGACTGGTCGAAATAACAAGACTCGGACATGGCAATGTCTTAGCCACAGCACATTGCTCTGTCTGTGATGAATGGTTGTCTTGTCAACATCGTGATGGTGTTGAAGATGAATTGGAAGGCAGCGCCTCCAGGCACACAGCTTGTTATCTATGTCCAATATAATTTTAGCAGCTTTAATCCCGAGATTACCGAAGTAGATGGTGTACGGATCATCCTCCAGTTGATCTTGCGATGTTGGGCAATAGAACGAAAGTAAAGTCTCATTCATGTACTCGTAGAGCTTCAAAGACTCGAGGAAAAAATGCGACTCTTCTGAGCCTGGGGCCAATCGGCATACTTTTGTGTAGCAGGCACATTGGCCTTCATGCGCAATTGGTCGGGGGACCAAAGCTGCAGCCTGCGCAGTGATCATCGAAGGCCGACCGAAGGTCATTGACAAGGCTCTGTCCATAAGGACGCAACCATGCCAGACCCTCCTCATAAGATTCTTCCGCTCTTCAGTTTCAGCTTGGGCATTTATGGAAGGTTTGTCCAAGCCCAAGCCCTGCGCAACACGAATAGCAAAGCCAACAAATATCCAGCATTGCTGTAGATTGCTAGTACTTTGCAAGTACTGCCCAAGAAGTAAGAAGCATTGGATTGTAAGAATAGACCGAGATTGAAAAAGATCGAGGTTAAAAAGGTCTCGAGCTCGTTCATAGAAGACGTGGGCACTCGGCGCTCGTCGTTCAGGTCTTATCGATGGATCCGAGACAGACGAGATGCTGAATATCGCATTGAGCAAGCACAAAAATATTCGCCCGTCATCAACCGGCTCTCCACTCCATAATGTGTCATATCTAGAGTTTATCTCGTCTCTGTCTAAGAAAGGATAGAGGGTGTCAACAATGGTCCAGTAAGAATCTAGGATTTGATCGGCTCTCTGGCGGGATGGGAGTACATAGTCAAATATTTCGCTCGACGTATTTTCGGTATAGTTATGAGATCCTAGCTGCATAGGAATTCCAGGCAGATTTGGCTGTTTCTGGTGATCAGAATCAAGACTCTGCCGGTCAACCAAGCTCCTAATCTGGTTGGTGAAGCTTGTTACACTGGAGTTTCCAAAGTCATTCGGAAAACTGTGATGCTCTTCTTCCACAAATCCCATCATGGCATTCGTGTCGTTACACGAATCAACATGATCTATGGAGTGAGGTGTAGGTAAAGGCACCGCATCATGGCGGTCTTGCAAAACCGAATGTTGTCTTTCTCTTTCCAGTTCCTCGATCCGTCGTTGTAGTAATTCTAGCTGATCTTCTGCGACCCTATTGCGTCGACCATTTCGAACGCTCCAGTTACAAGTTTCAGAATGCCTATCTTTCCTTTTGCAAGGAGTGCAAACTATACCAAACACTTTGGTTAGTGCTGGACTCTACAAATTTATTCCTTGAACCAAGAACGGCAGCTAATGTTACAAGGATGCAGATTTGTGAAGAAATAATGTTCGTGTGAAGACATACGGGGTAGGTGTCCATCGCATTTAATTTTCTTCGCTCTACACTCATTGCAAGCGGCGGCAACTCTTTGACGCTTCTTAGTCTTCTCAAGACCAGCTCCGTTCTCATCTTGCATGGGAGATTCGACTAGCGAGCTTTGTAGCACTGAAGTGGGATCCATGATGTATAATACACAAGCTATTAGATAAAAGTAAACGTGGGGTGCGTAGAGAACAGGACGATAAGAGGAGGGATTTCGTGCACTGAAGAGTTCAAGCTTCAGGCCCAGCCAACACGTCACATAATGGATAAATTATGGGTCGAAGGCTACTGAAATGCGGGGTACAAATTGCCCAGTTTTCGCACTAGTTAGCCCTCGGCGTTTGGCTAAGTCCAGACTTTACAAAACTCACCTGGTGTCCACGCAAAGAGAAAATTGGACAAAATGGTCAGATCTGTTGCAACTAGTGCTTACCAATTAACTGCACGTCTAGTGTGAAAGTAGCAGCGCTAGCAGCAGTTCACATCCATTAATATCAAACTATTTACTAATCTCAGTCATTATAAAATTTATAAAAACCTCCTTGCAGATAGCTCTTCCTCGACCTCTAATGTATTAACGCCGTTAACGCCGTTAACGCCGTTAGAGCTGTACAAAGTCCGCCGTTCCGAGCATGCAATATTTCAGGAGAGTTCTCTTCAGACCGACAGGACGCCAAGGATTAGGGTTGTACTTGACTTTCCGGGATTTTTGCAGTACAAGATTCCCATGCCGAAGCACCTCTTCGAGTCTGCACGTACTTCCTCAACAGAGCTTGATTCCTCACGCAACTGTATTAGCTGCGGAAAGCGACCAGTATGCAGCGAATCACCTTCGAGATCAGTCTCAGCCCTACTAAGTTGTTGGTACTGGAATTATGTTCACAATTATTGACTTGCTACAGAAAATTGGGTGCCGGGGAGTTACAAGGAAGTACGCCACGACCTTATCGGCTCTGGATTGGAATCATGGCAAGGAAGACTGGATGCCGATTATGAATGACCAATAAAAAATAAATATTGGGTGGAAATAAGGATGATGTGTGTACACTATAAAATCAATTCAAAACTGGGAAAGCTAGGCAGTGCATTGAAACTCTAAATCTAGGAACTTATGTGGTACATCTGGTCCCCACACCGGAAGAGATTCGTGACAAGCAGGTCCAAATCCAATTAGAGTATCCTTGTTGACAGTATCTCCATCCGTGTAATGCTATTGCCCCATTAATAATACTCCTGCTAAGGCGAGTATGGCTCTTGACATACCTCGATCATGACACCAGTAGGATCCCACGAGTAGTCAAAATATTTGACTACCAAGGACATGGCGCCCAAACCCCCAGGCAAGGTTGTATATTTTTTCCTCTGTTAGCCAGCTACAATATACTATCAGTTAATGTTCTTTACTATCAATGAACCCAGAATCACAACTTACTCGTGACCTAAAAAGCTGCGTATCAAAACCATACACTTCAGAACTCGAATAATGCCCATGTGAAGCAGAACTCTTTATCATGAAAAACGAGTGGTAGTCAACATACTCGTTACCCGATAGTATACTGGATTGTAATTCTAGAAAGGTGAACTGACTAAGGGTCTGCGCCTAGTGTAGGCATCAGCCTTGGTGTAGTATATATATGCACCGTCGTGAAGTGGTATAGGCGTTTGAGCCATCTTCTCAGGCTCAAGAGGGTACGTCAGTGGGCTCTTTTCGGGTTTAATATGCTTATACTGTCCCTCGAGCATATGTCTTGTCTCTACTAAGCACCAAGTAAGGAGAAAAGCCACTTCTTTTGGCATATCATCCCGCACCAATATGACAAAATCCGAGTAGTCTAGGGCTGGCAGTTCATTTGACAAATTGCTCCACCAGCCCGCCGGAAGGGGATTCGTGCGCAGTCCGAGAGAATTGTGTAGACTTTCTAAAGCGTCTGCTTCCGCTGCCAAAGGGACCAATTTATTCGTCTCGACGAGCCCTCTCCACCACGGGGTCATAATAGCTTCTTGCAGAAGTGCATCGGCTTCCCCAGCCTCAACCAGGGCAACACATTGTTCTGGCCTATGACGTTCGAGGACTCTTCCACCCCAAGATTCGATAGTGGCTTTCGATATTCCGTGAGCATTGAGGAATTCATTAGCGACATAGCCAATAAGATTGGTACCGTCATTGATAGAGGTGACAATATTGAGGGCTGGCTTCTGTCTCCGAAGGTCTTCAATTGTCTTGATGTTGTATTTGGGGTCTATGGCCAGAACCATTCGGTCATTCTGTGGGAGCGTACCGATAGCACGAAGATGTGTCATTGCCGTTTCGAATGGGCCTTCGCCAGTAAGTGCTTTGCTCATAATGGCAGACGGTGTGGAAATTGCCAAATCTACGGCTCCATTGTGGAGTTGCACCAATCCATCCATACCTCCATCGCGCAGGCTCCAGATCGAGGTGCGGCTTCCCGGACCTGCTCGATCACAGAACTCTTGCGTGAGCCAGGCACAGATACGGTGGAAGTTGGCACCACCCCAATCGCCCACAAAGTTGAGCGTATAGGCTCGGTCTAGCCTGGGCTCACCTTGTCCGTCAATGGTAAGACCGTTCAGCTGCGTGGTTAAGTCCGTCGACATTATGTTACTCCTGTGTAAACTGATTTGGCTCCTAAATTATCGACACAAATGCAGCGATGATTCTAATTTATTGCAAGACGAATCTGTTGTAGACTGAAAAATGATCTGGCCTTTTCATTGAATCTTTTGGACCATTCAGGCCTCGGAACGGTCCCGTGAATCACTAGCATCCAGGCTTTCCCGTTCCCTGATTCCGGATGGGAACCCAATCAAGGAGGACGGCTTGTTGACACTCCGGCCTATGAGAGGCCACCTAGGAACAGTCCCACAGGAAGTCTAGGCTTCAACCATGCACACTTGCTCCTAACAGAAATTAACGCAATTCTCAGAACTGCTGGGCCACCATACTCCGTACATAGTTTCTTCGGAGGTCGACCTGATCCGTAATGCTCTTGCCGGATGAGGTGCCGGGACACCGAAGATCGTTGGATGGCTAGTTCTTTTCGACTCGGATAATTTGCCGGGCCCGACCGCGGGGAAGTTTTAACTATGCCGTGAAGTTTGACTTAACAGGGGAGCTCGAGGTCCCACATCTTGGTTCCGTCCGGCCCGTGGGACGGGGTCAGCATGATTCTTGGATTCACATCCGAAGTAAGCGACCATACCCCAAATTCTGCATGATGGAATTAAGTAAGAAATATGTTTCTATCGGGCGGAATTTAAGTCCCGGAGCATCGGATCGAGCCTTGGACAACTACCTAACTGGCTGCCAAGCTCCTCTACCTGGGCTTAGGGACCCTGTATTCTTCTCGGAGCTACTCCCGCGACTTTGGCTTATCAGCTTTTGGGACGAGGTTTCGATGTTTTGTTAGCAGCGGAATGTTAGGTGCACATGTCGTGCAAGACACTGACTGACCTACTTCCATGGCAAGCTCAAGCACCAGTGTCCTTAAAGCCGAAAGTTCGGTGTTGAAATTACCCTGTTTATTTAGCCTCAGCAACTCCCCGCAGCCCAGCAACTCACGGAAGAAAGTTCGCTCGGAATACCTGACTTGAATTAAATCATCTACAGACATCAAGCACATTTTCCTTCCCATATGGCCTGGCAAAGGTTAATACGATTTGAAGATGAGTCGGGCCACGAGCGATTCGGAGATCCCTGCATCGATCACGCGGATGATCTGCATACGTCCCTCCAAAAGAAAGAACTCCTAGCACATGTTTATGAAGGCCACGGACCGTTTGCACTGAGCAAAACAGGAGAACAATGCGTAGTGAAAAGGATTCTCAGAGTCTTGGAACCGACCGACGTTCCCATCGTCAAATGCATCGGCCTAAATTATATGAAGCACAGTAAGTACATAAAATGCCCTCCATAGTTGACTGCTTGCTAAAAGCTTTCACCGAAAACAGTTAAGGAAGCGGGACGCACCCCCCCACCGTTTCCAACATTCTTCATCAAGCCAAGGACCTCAATAGCGGGCTATGATGAGCAAATTCCTATACCTCTGATAGCGCAAGATGAGCAATGTGATTGGGAAGGAGAGTTGAGTATCGTCATTGGGAAAACAGGAAAGAACATCCAAAAGCATGAAGCGCTAGAGTACGTTGCCGGCTATGTAGTTTCTAACGATGTATCGGCGCGCAAGTGGCAGAGGGACCAGGCATACGCCGGTTCCGTCCCGCAATGGTGCTTCAGTAAGGGTTTCGACAAATGGGCACCTTTAGGTCCGATGCTTGTCTCTCCAAGAGTAGTGGGAGATGCAGGTAATCTTACACTAAATACTTTTGTGGATGGCGTACTTATGCAGGATTCGAACACCAGCGATCTCATTTTCGGAGTAGAGGAAATTATCCAGTTCATCAGTCAGGGGACGACCCTGGAACAAGGCACAGTAATTATGACTGGGACTCCATCTGGTGTTGCAATGGGAATGAGCAAACCTCTTTGGTTAAAAGATAAACAGCTGGTGAAGGTGGTAATAGAACACCTTGGAAGTGTGGAAAATAGGATATCCTTTGAGTGATGGCATTAACACCTCGGAATATCATGTGTAAAGCGTGTTGCTACACCTGTAATCTATTACTAGGCAACGGAAGCTAATTTATACCACATGTCCACGTTACAACTATACGATCAAATCCCGCTCGAATATGATATGATATTATTGACTGATTCACCGGCGTTAAGGACTGAATTGAGTATCACAACATCTCACCGCGTAGGCCGCTTTGATGGTATCTCAGAACCCCGGCATAGTAGCGAAAGACTTAGGGTTTACCTGTCCGACAGAAAGCCTTTGCACATAGCGGTCGAAAAGCACCACATTGGGAACGTATTTCTGGAGTCTGAAATAGCTTTAGCTCGTTTCATCATTACAAGAATCAAGAATCTTACCCATTTTCCATAAGAGATGTCCGCACGATGAAGCTGTCACCACCATGACGCATAGGAATCGTCCACAAGGTACAGCCACAGTCACTGCAGAACACTTTGTGCTTGTCCTGCCCACTCAGTGTGTCTTTCAAAATATAGGTCTTTAGAAGTTCGCGCCCTAGCTTCACATGGACTTGGTTCTTGTTGAACTTTGCGCTCTATTCTGAACTGTTAGACAATGTAGACTCTGCTCATGATATCCCTACTACGCACCAATTGAGAAGGAGCGCCTGCACTCTTCTGACAGTGCTGACAAAAGCATTGGAAACAGGTTTCCGGTTCACCAACAACATCAAATATGACGCCGCCGCACAAACAGCACCCGCGGACGATTGCCTTATCCATAACGGATATTATTACGCTCGCGACTCTTCAAGAGGTGTACATTGATATAATTTCGCAGACGGGGAGAGTGGAATGAAAAATATGAGATCTCCAAGTCCGCTTCGTCGGATTTGGAACACACGAATCCTGAGAGCAGCGTGAGATCCGCGGAATCCGGCGAAAGAGTGTTGATGAAAAGTTTAGGAACATTAGCGATTGGCTCGCATATAGATACGAGCTTCTCTTACTGCTAGGTTAACTGTCAATGGTGCCAAGGAGCCCATCGCGAGAGGACAGTATCCCATAGTCTTCGGAATCCTTCCGACGCTTTTCTCTTCTCATCCGAAGACAGTCGCCGTTAGACCCTGCTCAAAAGTATGAATGCAGCAGAAAAGTCTTATGACAGCATCAAGCAATCGAAGTCAACATCATCCGCTGTTCAACCACCTTTTGACGTAGACCATCTCCACAAACTAGAATGGTAAGCACGACTACTATTATTCTTACTAGTGTAAGCTAAAAGATGGTGTCTGACGCCATGATTTAGGGTCGGCAAGATGAGGAGAGTTTCTATGCAAAACTTCCGTCCAAAAGCGTTGAGCCACTATGGCTTGACCTCGCCCGATATGTGACACCTTCACCAAGTCCCTCGGCTTCGGTAGCCGTTTGGAGGTTTTCAGAGATAAGACCTCTTTTAATGGAGGCTGGGAGGCTCGTATCGGTTGAAGAAGCTGAGCGTCGAGTCCTGATGTTGGTGAACCCTTCTTTGAAGGCTCCATGTACGACAGACACCATCTACGGAGGTTTACAGCTTGTCCTCCCTGGAGAAACAGCCCCTGCTCACCGCCACGTCGCTTTTGCCCTACGTTTCATCATTGAGGGAAGTAGAGGATTCACGGCAGTAGAGGGCGAGAAGATCATGATGCAACGGGGGGATATTATTCTCACACCAAGCTGGAACTGGCATGACCATGGTAATGAAGGCACGGAGCCAGTGATATGGCTAGATGGTCTCGACCTTCCAATTTTCAGACTCCTGAAGTTAAACTTTGCGAGCAGCTATCCTGAGCCACGATATCCAAGCAGAGTCTCGGATCAAAGTACTTCGCAATTTCCATGGGCGCCTGTTGAGAAAGCTTTGCAGGAGATAACAGGTGTTTACGCTCAATACCATTACCGATTTGAAGATGGAAGGCACTTGTCTCAGACCCTCTCGGCGCAAGCCGAACGTATAAGTGCACAAAAGTCGTCTCCAGAGATGCAATCGACTTTGTCGTTCATGTATCATGTCGTCGACGGCGAAGGATATTCTACCATCCTGTCACCCGATTCTGACCAACCTCACAATATCACCTGGTCATCCAAAGACACCTTTGCTGTGCCTGCGTGGAGCCGGATCTCTCATACGTGCACTATGAAGAAAGGCGATGCCTTCTTAGTTGGTATCAATGACCGTCCTATAGTGGAATCTTTGGGCCTCTTCAGGGACGCATCGGCCTTCTCAACTGTGGTGAGATGATTCAACTATGGACAACTTACAAATCTACCTTTAGTTTGTATCCGATTCTCAAATATGCCACTATTTATATGATCAGGTTCTCTGGTATTGCCAGTAGTATAGGTGTAAAATTACATCGTACTATTGGTAATATGATGTAGGACTTTCCGTATCATGACCTTATGATGGGGATACTAATAATTTAATAATCTAAGTATTTATCCATTCTCTCTTTCTATGATCTCTACTACTATATCTTATTTCAATCCTCTCACGGATTTTGGGTGTATTTGCATATCCGGCCGTTCCATGCACTCAATGTTCACCATTTTGCTTGAGTATGTCCTATCCCCAGTGCAACACACGCCCATGGTCAAATGGTAGTTTGTAACTGCTGCCCTCAGTTTACACAGACTCCTGGAACGGCCACCTTGGTCAAAACAAGTGGGTACATATGAGTGCCTTTCGGGAATTCACTGAAAGTCCGTTGAAAATCGGGATTCTGAAACGCGCGGCGAAAGGCGTCAAGTGACTCCCAAATCGCGACATTAACGAATACGTTGCTACCGTGACCGAGGCTTCGGTGTAGCTGTGCCGATAGCATGCCGTACTGGGACTTCATATATGCGCCATCATCGTTCCAGTGTGCCAAGAAAGGTTCCACTGCTTCTGTAGACGGGAGAACAAACGTATTGATAAATGTGATAGGACCAGCTTCGCCTTCTAGTTGGGACTCGAATGGTGTGAAAGCCCCTAGAAACTCCTTCACGATCAGGTTGGCAGACATTTTCAGAGATCCTTTGACGATTTATGTTTAGGGAAGGCCAGTTTGCCCCCGCCTGGAAAAGTGCTTAAGCTCGTTTGACTGGGGTATGTGACTTTCAAATATTGTACAAGCCTTCGATATGAATAGGATCTGAGACTTCTGAAACTCCTTTATGTGCTCTGAGGTTTCCCGGTCCCGCCGGAATGGTGGAGACAGAATGTTCTGGCCCGAAGGATTAGTCTTCGTACCGGTCCTGACATCGGCTCCCGATCTCGGCGGCCTGGGTGCGGCATGCTACACTTTAACGTCCGTAAGTCCGTTCTGACCGGATTATTCTGGTGACTTCTCGCTTCAGAAGAGCTCGTAATAAAATTATCATGATAATTTTAATTCTTAATTACCTGAGTAGCGGGCAGTGCTTTGCGAACTTGTATGCGAATCCTCACTATCTGGGTTGATCATAATAATAAGAGCTTCCTCATTGCCTTTGCCTTCTTCCCTAACCAATCAGAGGGCTTATATCATTGGGCCTTAGCTCAAATCAAAACCCTTTTCGACTTCAATTTATAACTAAGTATTCGGAGACTCTAGAACAGTAAGAGTGTGCTAAATACATCCAATTAACCTGGTCAAGGCCAGGTCTAGCGAAGTCCTTAGTTTAGGCCTGGACTAATCAATACACTCACTTCAGTACTTCGTACCTGGGAAGTAGTTTAATTAGGTAGGCGTTATAATCATTAGATTTAGGGCTATTAGGAGCCTACATTTGGTATTAGGGTATCAGGTAAAGGGGGTTAATACTGGCCGTAAAGGGATGCGCTAGTTATATCCACACACCAGTCGTTCGAAAAAGGTAACCCCGCCAATATGTAGCTGAAAAGGGTGATTGATCAACCGGTATGTGGATTTTGGTCAGCTTTCGGATGTGGATGTAATGCGAGCTGCTCCACATGGGATCCGCAATCCTCGGAATGCAATCCGAACAAGCCGAACAAAGACGATCCGGTTTCTACCTGTTTACTACTCCTGCTCATGAACCGACTCACTCAATCCTTGTTCCAGAAATCGAGTATTCCTGATGATCCGGGTTCCTGCCGGAAACCGAGTATGCAGACGGCGATCTACGTTCAAATTAGCGGAGAGTCTCATATCCGACACGGCAGTGAATATGCGGGGAGCCTTCTTTCACCCAAGACTGTCTGTTGAGTTATTCTTTGTTCATGGTATTGTCACGAAAACCGAAATAGTGATTTATATGTAGGGATAGACACGGCCTCAACTTGTAATGAAAATCCACAGCAGCCTAGTTCACGAGCAGACTAAAATTTATTGGCGAATCCCTTTTCAGCTACAAGACTTTTGGAATCATGACTCCAAAAATTGCGATTATTGGTGCCGGACCAAGTGGCCTGACTCTGGCCCGTTGTCTCCACGTCAATGGTATACCGAGCACGATTTTTGAACGGGATCCGTCTCCACATGGTCGATCAGTTAGAGGTGGTAGCCTTGATCTACACAACGGTACTGGCCAACAAGCTATTCGCTATGGGGAGCTTTGGGACGAATTTATGAAGCATGCACGCTATGAATCGCAGGACATTGCCCTCAGTGATCATAAGGGAACCAAGTACATTGATATCAAGGGTTTCGACTTCGGCAGACCCGAGATCGATAGGCCTGCCTTGTACAAGCTACTATTAGACTCCATTCCACCGGATTACTTTCGTTGGGGCTCTAAATTAAAGAGCGTTGACGAAGACCGAACCTTGCACTTTGAGGATGGGAAAGAACCTGAGCACGGTTTCGATCTAGTCGTTGGAGCCGACGGTGTGTGGTCGAAGGTTCGACCAACTATTTGCCATATTTCGCCTTTCTATGCTGGTCTCCAGGGCGCTGAAATGTGGTTATATAACCCTGATACTAAGTTTCCGGATCTGTCAGCCGTCGTGGGTGAGGGCTCACATTTTTGTTCCGGCCTGGGAGACGGAAAATTTATGGCCATGGTAAGAGACGGCAACCGCAATATCCAGGTATATGTCTGGATGCGCAAGTCTGAGGCATGGGCCAGGGAGGTTGGATTTGATATTGCGGGAGGAAAAGCCAGGAAGGAGATGGCGCTCAAGGAATTCGCACAATGGGCCCCCCAATTCAGGCGCATCATCGAAGCATGCGACGATTCCGTCTCCTCTCGGACGTTGTACATGATGCATGTCGGCACGCGCTGGCTTCCCAAATCTGGCATTACATTAATGGGCGATGCCGCTCATGTCATGTCAGTGTTTGCTGGAGAGGGGGTTAATGTAGCAATGGTGGACGCCCTCGAGTTATCACGCGCTATTGTGGCCAATCCTAGCAATATAGACAAGGCCGTCGCAGAATATGAGCGTGGATTGTTTCCAAGGGCAGAGGTACATCAGCAGGCTTCATGGGAGAGTCTACAGACCAGATTTGAGCCTTCTGGAAATGAAAAATTGAAACAACACTTCGAACACTATGTAGAGGCGGTTAAGAAAGGAGTGGAGTATGACGAAGACGCCTCAAAACCAAGTGCGCTTTGGCGAGATTAGGTCACTACGTGACACGGAAAGAGCAGATAGGAAACATAGTTTCTTGAGCAAAATAAAATTTGGCTTACCGGTCGTGCAGAGTTATCGGCTTCACTCCATTCTAGAAATCTCTTAAAAGTCCTCTCCTCATATTTGGATTATGTGGGAATCGTCTCTGTCCTTCCCTGTCTCTCATCCTCGCTAGGAATTCGTATCGCGTTCAATATTCCATTCACTCACCAACGCCTGTGACGTCAAATTCACTGAATCTGATGTGTCCAACCCCTTCGGAGCAGTCTGGGCCAAAACCACGAAAGGATACTGTCAATTAGATAACTTTTTAGTATTCTGTAACTTAATTTAAGTGTTGTTTACTAAGCAACCTCGTCGCAAGCTAGCCATGGGCTGCTTGTTATCCAAAGAAAGCGCTGTGCAGAAGTATTCGTAAGAGATTCAGGCAGGACTAAGGAAGGATTCGCCAGCATATCCTATGAAGAGATACTGCATTTGGGTTAAGCACGAAGCTCCATCTAAGGAAATAACTACAGACTTATATAGACCTTCGTATGAGTCTGTAACTAATAATTAATTATACAAGACACCATTAATAAAAGAGCTATTAGCTATTTGCTCTGAAACTTCTGAAATTGGTAGGAGGCGGCTTATATGGACGGCTTCTTACAAAGTGTATATTGTTTCGCTTGTACCTCGTTACAGGACTAACTTAATACAGGTTAATGGGTTAATACTACTGTAGTAGTTTTGCTGGTCAGTCCCCATGGTCCCACAGTCCCACGACATATCCCGTAAGCCGCTATGGACAGGGATAGCGGAAGACTCAACATTTCCTTGGAAACGCGCCGGTGCGGGGATAGTCGCTCGTCCCACACTTACTCATTCCACACTAAGTCACCTCGTTACGGAGTTAAGATGAAGCTATTTGTTTGCCGACAACTTCCGGCATTTTTCGGCTTCGGCCATTGTGCTCTCGGCATCTTATCCGGCTACGGACTTAGTGGGTTGACTTGGGGTGCGGAGTTATCCAACATTGAAGCGGCCCCATGCTAATCTGAAATGGAATATTGTTGATGCCTAGTCGAAGAAAAAGTACATATGACAGCGCATATAAATGTATGGTGGCAGGGGTAGCAGAGCTGTCGGGGTAGGTAATCCAACTGCGGCCTGGGTCGGTGGGATATCGCTGTGGGCTGCTGGCCATGAAGTCCCCATACAAGGGGTGCCGAACAAGCATACCACGAACCGCCTCGCTTCTGACTTCATATCCGAGTTATAGATATAGCTTTCCATTTCGATCTCCATGACATCTTCAGCGACACTGCATGCTCGAGATTGTTGTAAGGAAGACGAAGGCTGCAGGACTATTCCGTAGATAGAAGGGCGGAATGGATGATACCTCCCACAGATGGGGGGGTGAGTAGTTGGTGCCTGCGTCATTTTTTAGTCCCCACGTCATCAGATTTAGGGATCTGCCTCCACCAAGAAAATCTATTTAATGCTCCTCACCGTACTCCACACAAAGTGGTTTATCCCTATTCGTATTAAGCCACTGAATCCTCATTACTCTGGTAGCGTAAGCGCCTTCAGCTAACCTTTTCGACACTTGCCATGGCTTTTGTTCCAATCTCTTTCCGAATAGCCCAGGCCGTTGGTATAACCGGGGCTGCGTGGCTTTCTGGTATGTGCATCTAGCCCGCCAGCTTTAATTTTCGCCATATACAATCGGGATTTCTAACACTTCTACTACACCATAGGCAACATTGCATCGCTCTCGCTGATTTCTGTTCCTGCGCTGATCCAGTCAGGATCTAAGGACAGTGTGCCTTCGCCTGTCCTCGCACAGCAATGGAAGTACAATTTTGAGAAGGGCAAATCTCAAAATCCCCCAATTGCAGCAGCTTCAGCTTCGGCCTTCTCCTATCTTGCTTGGTCAGTCCGCTCTGGCAGCCGGCTTCGCTCAATTGTGCCAAAAAACAGCATTCAGCTTTACACCACAGCGGCCATCCTAACGTTAGGGATCGTACCCTATACTCTCCTGGCTATGCAATCTACGAATAGCAAGCTGATTGCAAAGTCGGAAGCATGGAAGGGAGTAGCGATTTCTGGGACATCAGAGGACGCTGAATTTATAGAGCTAGTAGAAAAATGGACGTTCCTGAATGGGGTCCGAAGCAGCTTACCACTTGCAGGTGCAATCGCAGGTTTTATTGCGGTGTTGGCCGTATAATAGAGGCAGTACCCGCCATTATTATCACTCAAGTAATATTATTACGCTCAACTTAATGACGAAGTGCTCCCTCCGCGCGCTCCCGAGTGAGTCCTCTTATGTAGTCTCAAGAACACTGGTGTCCGTGGCACCCGCCGTCACGCTAAATCAACTCCTCCCAAATACTGATTATAATCATCAATAACCCTATGGATAAGAAGCTCTTTAGCTGATTCCTCACCAAATATAGCCCGTACAACCTGGCTATTAATTGAGGTTTTAGCAGGACGCTTCCTAGCCTTAAGACTTAAGGTCCACAAGCCTATGAACCGTATGGATATTGCTTAGCGCAAAGACTATATTATTATCCTGCCGCGCTAGGCAAATGGTATTGTCCACTACCTTAGCTAGAGGGGCATTCCAAGGGAGCTTCTTTGCATGGCGTTCCTTAAGTTCCCTTAGACCTAAGGGGAACTCATTATGTAGCCTAGTCGTTCCAATAGCATCGAATTCACAAGCTCTTAAGCTCTATAAATGACGGGGTAGAGGTAAAGTAGTTATCTCTATATATCGCAAGGCGATGCCGAGGTAAAGAAGATCTCCAGTAGACGCTTTTCTCTAGAGCTCCAAATTAAGTTGTATAAGTAACCATGATCAGATAATCCATATATCTTATATCCCTGGGAAATAGGCTCATTCAGCATTTATATGTATGTATAGACCTAGTATAATTAGTAAGGGTTCATTAATCAAGGGCATTTCAGGGTTTACTTACCTTCCAGAAGACCGTACCATTATTTCAAAATACTAACCTCAGAAGAAGGGTATAATATTGCTGTGAAGAGGCTTGAAAACTAGAGGCTAAGGACTTTAGCCTAAAATACCACCTTTTATTAGTAGGAAAGTCATAACCAGCTCTAGTATCACTCTCAGAACAAGATATATGGCAATATCTCTTAATCTGCTCAAAGCGGTAAAGTGATATATGATGTGGGACGGTATGTAAAGGCCCTTTAATTTTGTCTGTATTCCAGTGCATAGCCAAACTAGGCTCTTCATGTATCCCATATATATAATGGCTCCAATAGACACATGTAACTCTTCCACTATTAGGCTATCCCACTTGCGTGCCTTCTCCTCTTTTATATGCATCCTTTGAGTAGCCGCATATTGATTTGTATTCTTGGTAATAGTGTCAAATAAGTCATGTGTAAAGGGTCAAGTAAAATAATCGAATTGATGTGAATTAGGTTGGAAGGTCGATGGCAAAAGAGCTTCTGCACCCTTATTTATGATCCTCTAGTTGAAGTGACTCAAATATAACCTGATCAATAGGTTTAAACTCAGTCAGTATATCCTCAAGGGACCTGGTTTTACTAGAGGCAGTAGCCTTAGAATCCATGTTGTATTCAGTAGTCGGGGTAAGGAGGGAGGTAGCCGGTAAGTAAGTAGGTCGGTAGGTGCATACTTACATAAAGTTGAGGCCCAATTAAGTTAAGATCGCGGCTCATATGTCGACAAAGCTTTTCGACCGTTCTCATTAGAAAGAGCATTCCTGCTATACAAATGGGCAAACTCATTACTACAGGATCCAGTGTCTTCCTAGCCATTGTAGCTTCGCAGCTAATTAACAGCCCTGATTTGCTCACCTCGGCTCATCTACGCAGTGTTGCTGTCACCGAGGATAAAATGTAGAATGCGGAACTTGATACCGGAAGTATAATCTTGAGATTTCGTGGGACTTTCCAGTGATTCGCTCACGGTGGGCCTGTAGTCCTGCACCTTCGGATCCGAATTGTCCGGTGGCAGTTCCGAGCCCCACGATTTATTCTATCTTGCCGGGCATTAAACCTACCAGAGCCGACGGGCTATCTTCTTCTTCTACATTCGTAAACAGTATTCTAACTGCTTGCAAGGAGTTATCCGGATGTCCAGATAGGTATAATATGATCCTGTCTCTCTTTTGCTCATCATATATCAGATGTCACAAAGGAGAGATAATCCCAACAATTTGATTTCTTTCCATAAAAGATGGCAAATAGTGTCTCTGGAGCGGTATGTACCGGTAGTTATGATAAAGATTGTGACTGAAAGCTCCCGCAGACCTTCAGTACCGTCACGGTCATTGGGGCTGGCCCAGTAGGCCTGTATACAGCTTTCATTTTGGCACAAGGAGGAGTTGATGTGGCTGTGTTTGAATTAGAAGAAGATATTATTCAACTGCCAAAAGCGGCGGGGTATGTAATGATCAAATCAAGACAAACCTTTTATATCACTCACAAGAGACCTAGATACTTTCCAGTTGTGATGGACGAATTCAAGAAAACCGGCATCCTGTCTGACGTCATCAAAGCTAGCATTCCCATGACAGGTCTATCATGGCGTTATCCAAAGCAGCCAGCACTTGCTCAGATTGCTTTCCCTCGTGATCAAATAGCGATCCATCTGGGCCAGAATAAACTATCAGACATTATTCTACAGCACCTGGCGAAATATAACGTCCCGGTCAAGTTTAACCATCGCCTGATATCTCTTCAGCAGAATCCAGATGACATTCACGCTTTTATTGAGCAGCGCGTAGGTCATACGCAAGTTCAGCATACCACCAAGTATCTTATTGGTGCAGACGGAGGCAAGAGCACGGTCCGAAAGCTTCTTGGCATCCCATTTGAGGGATTCTCACACACTGAGTTTGATATCATCGCAAGCAACATAGACTACCCCCTCCACAACTACTGCGATTGGCCCACTGCCAACTTTATTGTCGACCCCGAGATCTGGGGCATCGTTGTGCAGACTGGAGAAGAATGGCGAGTGACAGTCGGGGTGAGATCACATCTAAAGATGAAAGACGAATGGGATGAAGAGCAGGCTATCAAAATGGTGAAGGATCGACTCCCGAAGATCCTACCTGGGCCTACAGAGCAGGCAAATATTAAAGCGGTTTCCCCGTACACGATGCATCAACGTTGTGCCGCAAAATTTCTGGACGGGCGCGTTATTTTAGCCGGCGATGCAGCCCATGTAAGCAAAACTCTGCTATACAATCCTTTCTCCTATCGCAATTGTCGTAATTTTTGGTTTGGAGCTGGGCAAAGGCTGATTTGGTACTTGCTACACCTAGTTAACAAATCCGTTTGGAGGGCTTGGCTTGACAACGGGCTTACTCGATGCTGCCCTTCTAGGCAGGGTACTACGGCAGGTCTTAGTAGAGGGAAAGTCGCCATCCCTTCTCGAGTCATATGCTGAAAAAAGACGCGCAGTTTTTCTAGAGTGGACCAGTCCAACAGCTATCGAGAATCTTAAACGACTGACCAACAACGACACAGAAACAATCAGAGTCAGGGAGGATTTTTTCGATCGGATCAGGAAGAAGGACAAGGAGATATTTATGAAGTTTAAGCAAGAAGAGATAAGTCTCTCGTCGACAAGAGATGAATAAAAGCCCTACCCACTGAGTACTTGGACAATGTTTATCTCGCCACCAAACTGTGCCTCACGATAATAACTCTCTCCTCTTGAAACAGCTAATCATGTGGGTATCCGATGTGATGTTAGCCATTCCAAGACCCTCAACAATACAACAGCCGTAATTTTCAACCGCAAACCAAGCCGAACAAGGTCTAACGTTGCAATTTATGACCAAGACAATCAATGCGTTTCATTAGCCCACTTCGTATAAGCGGCTCAATTTCCATCGCGCCCAAAGTTACCAGCTCTGACCTCACCTTTTTGTTTTGCGGTGTCCGTGAATTAGTAATTTTTATATTCCAGGTCGGGGAACTTCTATGCGGAAGTAAAGGATTAATATCTGTTACTGGGAAGTAGGCCTTTAGCTTAGAGAGCTCTAGGAATGAAAATCATGAACTTACAGGAGTAATCAGGGCTTAATCTCGGCCCTTGATCTGGCAACGAAGCCAACAGTGCTTAGTTTCTTCAGACGTCGACGCCCTTTGCAGAAAGGTAGCCCAAAAACAGAAGACGCTTTGGGAATTGGGACACCAAAAGATCGCTGGATAGTGATATCGGGTTCGGAGAATTGCTGCAGCCGAATGTGAAGACATTACGGAAGAAGTTTCCTGTTACAGAACATGTGCTCAGGCGTCGAAGCGCGTACGCTGGAGCGAGTCTCGCTGAGGCGAGACCGCTAGAGGACACAGGTTTGCGCAGGGACACTCGCTGGGGCGAGGGAGTGCCAGAGAGCATGCGCTGAGGCGAGTAGTCCGCTAGCACTGTCGTAATAGTAGTAGTTAAATTCCTTACACTGATTATAGAGGCAGATGCCGCCACATTTCTGCCTTTGCCTCCGACGTGAGATGGGTATGAGGTTAGTGTAAGATCAAGAAGCTGAATCGGGACTAGAACTATTGCAAATCTTAGTTTTAATAAGCCAAAGTACATCAGTAGCCTCAATATTACAAATGCGAGGCAACCAGAGGGAATTTGGCGTTTATCTATGACATGAAGATTAATTGATTCTCATGCATGTACGCATCCATTATCACCCAAGTTATTCGAGTATCTATATTGTAGACCGTGGTTTATTGAACGCAAACAAGAAACTCGCGCCTCAGTCTAAAAACGTTTTTGGCACCTCTGGGCCCCAAGCGGCCAGTCCTGCGTCACCAGCCGGCCCGACCACTACTGGAGTCTGATCATTCACCACGTCGCCATCGATATAATGCTCCATCATAAACTTACTTGTATCCCACCAATAATCGAACAACTGACTCCCAATTAAATGTCTCCCCAAGCCCCAAACAAGCTCATATCCTTTCTTCATAAGCCACTCGTGGCCGAGTGCCTGCGTATCATAGTCATGGACTTCGAAACTACAGTGGTGAATGTGAGGGGTCGTTCCATTGGGAGGGAGATAAGTAAGGAAAATGGAGTGATGGTCGACCAGGTCGGAGCCACGGTCGATGTGGGCAAACATGGCGACGGATTTGCGGTCAGCCGATCCAGGATTGGTCGGGACTTGAAGGATATTGCTTGGCACGAGGTTAAAATTCTCAGTGTAGAATTTGAATTGCTTGTCAAAGTTTGAAACGACCAGGCCGTAGTGGCCGAGCTGTGAAAATGTGACCAGATCACTAGCAGTCCTGAGTGAATTTGGGCGAAGCAACATACCTTGTGAATGGCAGCTGGTCCAGGAGAAAACCGTAAAAACTTCCTCACCCGTGGCTTTTCCTTCTCATCGTTAAATTCAAGCCTTTCAGGCCCAGCCCGAAGCTCTGGAGCGGATTGGCCGAACACTAAGTTCAGTGGGAAGCCTTCTGGGTCCAGGATGGTTACAATATATCCCCCATGAGGCGCGTTGTCCATGGCTTCAATGCCATTGCTGGCTACTCTAACTCCTGGTATTTTCATGGCCCTGTTTAAAGGATGATAAGCTGCAAGATAACCGAAAAAGAAGGGGGTGGGACTCAAAGTATGCGCACTTTTCTAAGTCCTTGTAGCTCTCAACCTCAAATGTTCCGCCGAGATAACCTCTCGGGCCCTTTCGAGCATAATAGACATACGGATCTGGCCCGTATCCTCGGTACCAACACTCTGTATCTGTCTTTTTCTCAACCGTCATACCGAAGTCTATGGAGTTCACATCAGCTACTCAGCCACTCATGCCCCGTGGCCAAAAGGAGCTAACTTAAAGGGCCTTGCTTACCTCTCAGAAAAGTACTGATTTTTAGCAGGTCTTCGTGTTGATATCGCATGTGGGAAATCTTGACCAGATTCACTTGTGAAGAGCGATTGATACTGTTGACCTTTAACCATTCTCTCTGGTTGATACGCTGTTCGTTTTTCTCTTCAAAGTGGTCGGGAACAGAGAAGCCACAGTTAGGGGACACTTCCCGGCTCTGAGCATCTCTCTACAAGTATTAAGCATCTGTGTTTTACAGGCGAAATATCATAACTCACTTCTGTTTTAATGTGATTATCTCTCGCGGACATTTTAAATGTATGAGTGTGCGAAGAGCAGGATGACCTGCATTGACATGTATACAGCCTACTGCATCCCCAGCTACTATATACGTTACGGAAAAACTCTAAGCGGAGCTTACTTTGTTGCCACCTTCCACCCATTGAGACAACTCTCAGGGTTCCAGCTAACTGCCGCATACCATGTTCCACGCCCACTACTCTACCTCGCACTACTTCAGCGCTATCCGGCCCTCCTATTGTTTATTGCATTATGGCTACTACCTGGAAGAAACCTCTCGAATTACCTTAATCAGGTTATGTTTCTGCTGCAGCCGGACTACTTGCCTTTGCCGGATATGCTGTAGAGAGCCCGATATGGTCCGGAACGAGACTGTTCGAAATGTAGTTCTGACTGCCCTTGTCATTGGCCTTCTTTGGGGTTGCCTCTTGAGGTGGTTTAGGTGGGTGTAGACCTGGCAGGATCCATCTCAATTTCGAAGAATGCGCCGCATCGCCGTACACCAGCTCTAATCCACGTAATACGCAGTTCCGAAACTTCCGGATTTACACCCATATTTCGCAGACCCGAGGACGGAAAATCAATGCAGACCAATACGGCCTCCGAGAGTATTAGGGTAGCAGGCTCCATCTTATCGGAAAGCTCAAGGTGCTAAACGGATAAGGGCCGGCGGGGAGCCCCACCTTTGCCATGTCCGGATACATTGCAGCCGAATAATAAGTGACCTCCTTCGCTGATAATCGGAAGTCATCGCTTTGAGCCCAAGGACTCCACCTAATGAAGAACGCCTAGTCATATAAAAGATCTGAAAATCCTCACAGCTAAGTAGATTCTCAATTTAGACACGTTTTTTTTTCCTGGAACGGGAAGTATTTTTACATATAACCTCTCAAATGGCATCGCTGCCACCACAAGAATGCTGCACTCTTGCAGTCACACAGGAAGGGGAAGCACTGGGCAAGACCATAAGCATTGGAGACAATTGTAAGACCTTCTAGCAAAGTAAATAAAATGGATGAGGCTTGGATACGCGGTGTTGGTTACGGCGGGTTTAAATCCATTTCATGAATCAGAAGTATGAGTGAGCGCTAACTATAGAAATTTCCGTGTTTAGTGGATGCGTATGTGACTTATCCTAAGGGCGACAAGACCACAAAGGGCATACTACTCCTCACGGACGTCCTTGGGTATGAATTTATTAATACGAGATTGGTAGCTGATAAGATTGCTTCAAACGGCTACCATGTCGTTGTCCCAGACCTCTTCCATGGCGATGCCTTGACCTTGGAAAAGGCGCAAGCTACAGATGTTATGGGCTGGATAAAGGGACCACCAGGCCACTTGCCCAATAGAGTAGATCCTGTCGTCCTTGCCTCTATCAAATACATGCGAGAAACTCTCTCCATCGAAAGATTAGGAGGGATTGGATATTGCTTTGGGGTAGGATACAACAGGACTGTTTCCGTACAGGAAACGTCAATTTGATAAGGACTTTAAGCTAATGAGTGATGCGCCTTTTTATAGGCAAAATATGTCATTCGATTCCTGGGACCCGATCACAGTTTGTTTGATGCTGGCTACATCGCTCATCCTAGCATGGTCGATGTAGAAGAACTGACTGCCATTAAGAAGCCATTGAGCATTGCAGCAGCTGGTAAGATTTCCTTGCTACATTGGGACTCCAATGGGCCTGCCGATTGGCTCTCCCGATCAAGCTGTGTTGACGCCTTTGCGAAACAGAAATTGACAACATTTTCCCTGTGTCTAATCGACACGCATCTGAAGAAATTCTGGCCAAACTCAAGATACCTTACCAGCTCAACTTGTACGGTGGCGTCGAACATGGGTTTGCTACGCGAGCGGACATCAAGCAGCCACATATTCGTTTTGCACAAGAGCAAGCTTTCGCGCAAGCATTACAATGGTTTAAGCAATACTTATAAATTTTTGTTCTAGAAGATTACTTGTGTAGACACTTTAGTTCTGCAATGGAGTCTAGTTTTGCTTATTAATAAATAAAGCAGCATATAAACACCCTTAAAAAACATAGATAATCCTATAATCATTCTGGTACTTATACTTAACTTGAATGCATAGCGTACGATTACTCTCTAGAGGGCAACTAGTATATATATATAGTATTATATATATTTTTATTCCAAGGTTGCAAAGTTATATCTATGTAAAGTAGGTAGATTTTGGTGCGTTTTCGGTTAATTTCGGGTGGTGCGCAGCGAATTCTGACATCACTGGTGACACACTAGACGTGACAAAATGCTCTCTTCTTGACAGCAACAACAGAGCAGACCTCAAAGCTGCACTACTATCTTCCTAGCGGAAGTCCCTCGGCGCTCGAGATCTACAGCATCCTGCAGACTTTCTAGGCCTTTACCCGCAATCAGCGGCTCAGGAGCGGTTATATACGCCCCTGCGTCAAGCGCTTTTTGCAAGAAATCCTCCCAGACAGCCTTACCAACACCGTTGCCCTTGATAGAGAGTGCTTGTGTGAGTTTGATCACGATTCCCTCAGGATTAGGATATCCAGGCGTCACTGTAGTCATAAATTTGGTTCCGCCGACCATATTTTGCAAAAATTCAAGTGGGCGAGTCCACGCACCTTCTCCGATTGCGTCAAAGACACCGAGCGAGGTCTTGCCATCAAAAGCGCTCACAAGGTCTGAGACAACAGTAGGGCTGTTGTAATCGAACACCTGGCTCGCACCGAGCATCTTCACGTAGCCGTGATTCTTTTCCGACGCAGTTGTGATGACTTCGTAGCCGGCCGCAACAGCAAGCTGAATTGCGTTGCTACCGACACTTAAGGCGCCTCCCCAGACCAGCAAGGTCTTGCCAATAGGGTTTTGGGGAGGGAAATTGGCCAGTTGGAGATTAAAGAAGTCGGAATTGAAGAGGGCTGATGCTGCAGTCGACACGCCCAGTGGCAACACGACTGCGTTTTCAAACGAGATGTTGTCTGGGATCTTGCAAGCCATGTCGGATTCCAGGATGGTGTATGCCTGGAATGCCTTTTCCTCGCCCCTTCCGGTGCGAAAGCCTGCCCCTAGGCCCGTCACACGGTCGCCTTTCTTGAATCTGGCTACGCGTGGTCCTACTGCTACAACTTCTCCGGCAACATCCAGTCCTAGAATTGTCGGCATTTTGAGCGAAAATAAGTTCTCGGATTGAATTTTGCCATCTACTGGATTTATGGCAATAGCGTGGTTCTTAATGAGGATCTGGTTGTCTTCTGGAACCCCAAGGGGAGCAGGCTTGACTTCGAAAGGATAAGCCCTGGCTGCTGTAATCCAAGCAGCGGAGTTGGATACCATGGTGTATTTACGGTTAATGGAATAAAGAGTAAGTATGCGGTGTCCCGCTGTACCCGATGATGAAAGTGCCGATGTATTTATAGTGCGGAAAGAAGCCGAGAAGAGCAGACATAAGAGAAAGTGCAGAGATAACGGAAATAGACGGGGTTAGGGGAGCCAACACAGTCCGGAGCTGTCTAAAGTATATACTGGTGCCGGAGATGCATCCGATAACCAGCGACCCGGAAGCGCTACCAACAGTTGGGCCACAGAGCTACCGATGGGGTAACTGGGAGAAAATCCACGTCCCTACCAGGTGCTTTTGTGAGCATCGAGGGTTCCGGGGAGTTTGGGGGAGTTTGGGAGAATTTGGCGGAAGTAAAGAGCCAATCGGAAAGATGTGCCCTGGCTGAGCAACAGCCAGGGCGCTTTTAATATCAGACCGCGGCGTGATGACCACCCATTCTCCGGCGTCTGAGGACCAGCCCTCTAGTATTGATATTGTTGTTCAAGGAGAGACTAAGGCAAATTGAAATCAATGGATTTCAAAGTAATTATTGTTGGAGGCAGTGTTGCTGGCCTATCCTTGGCCAACATGCTCGAACGAAGCGGTATTGATTACGTCGTTCTTGAAGCACGCCGGGAGATCGCACCTCAGCTTGGTGCCAGTATCGGCATGCTCCCCAACGGACTGCGAATTCTCGAGCAACTAGGATGCTATGATGCTCTAGCGGCTCCTACCACGGGAATCATCCATACCTCATACATTCGTGCATCATCTTGGAAAGTTCTCACCTCCATTCAGCAATTAGGAACGAAGCTTATTGAACGGTAAACAAGCTTATCAATAGCGACACTTCAGTACTAACAAACATCCACAGGCACGGGTATCCAATGATGTTCATCGACCGACGGATGTTACTAAACGTGTTGTATAACAATTTATCAAAGAAGAGCAAAGTATTGGTGGGCAAGCAGGTTGTGGGCATTAGTCTAACATCGTCACGGGTCAGCGTAACAACAAAAGATGGCGACTCATTTTCAGGGGATATTCTCATTGGTGCAGATGGAATCCATAGCACTGTAAGAAGGGAGATGTGGCGCCATGCAGATGAAATCCAGCCAGGCTACATTCCCGCCTCTGAGAGAACAGGTCAGTTTAGATGCAAATTTGATCCTCCCCATGGCTGATAAAAGATTGTCAGCGATGCCAACCGATTACAAGTACATTTTTGGCACTTCCAAGTAGACTGATGGTATAGAAGACTATACCATGAATCGAATCGCTCACAAGCATTACTCCTATCTGCTTGTCGGCGGGCCCGATTGCCAAATCTTCTGGTGTCTTCTCGTTAATATAGGCAAGACTCATTATGGAATAGATCCACCGCGATATACCGAAAAAGATAAAGAGCTTGCTCTAGAACATGAAAATGACATGGATACTCAAAGCCCATCAGGGCTCGCTGTCTGATGCTGAGATACATTCTCTTTTTGCAAATTCACAAGAACTTCGCATGGGTCGGGTCTGCAAACACACAAGAGCTGCTCACAAGCAACAGCAACTCGAAGCAATGGAAACACCACAGCTCGAAATGATGGTTAACCATTTGGTTCCCATCTTTAACCCAGACAGTCTACTGCAGAACCTTTCTGATGCGATTGTTCCTGCCCACATTCTTGAAGAGTTAGACGTCCCAGCGCGCTCACATTACGTGCCGTATAATAACGAGCTTGTCACTAGGCCTCTTGGGGGCAAGACAACCTCCATGGTGATTGTTGCTAGTATTTTTGCCTTGTATTATTGGATGGCCAGCTAGTACCCGACATCCCTGCGAAGTGAAAATCCCGTAGGGAGGCTGACGACCTTGACCGAATGGCAAAGTTCGCGATCACAACTAGTATTTTAGTTTTCGTAGCTGTGTTATTTCATTCCTAGCACAGCATTTCCCTCAATTTTGTGTCCTCTCCTTTATAAAGCCTATAGTTTGTTCGGCAAAATGCATTTATGTCCTTCAGTGAGTCTAGGTGTTGCACTATGGACTGTAGCAATTCGTTTGCCAGCTTAAGAAGTGGCATTTAAAAAGAAAATCATGTAGTCACAGCAAAAGTAGTTGGGAGTGGGAAAGTGGATGGGTGGGCAGAGACTCAGTTGAAGCGAACGGCTACTTGCGACCCTTCTGCCCACTCTCGTGTCTTAAAACATACGCTAGTATACTATTCGTCCACGGCCTAGACCGGCTTCACTCTGATATTCTATGAGACTTCATTAAAGCCCGGTTGTACAACAGCATTCGAAACTAGCTTCAGTCTAAACTCTATATGGTTTACCTTAGTTAGCATTATCCATTTTATGGTGGCATCCTCGCATATTGATCGACCGCTAGCGCCGGGAGGATCCCAGCCGCTGGCGAGGTCTGGGCGCTGTACCTAGATTTGGAATACAATTGTGACGATAGGCGTGCTATTGGCGTTTTCGCACACTATGTCGCTTCAGAACGTAGATAGCTAAATGTGAGAGTAGACAGTTGTCGCAGATCTTCAATAACTTTCATGTGATTTTTGACAATATATGCATGATTTATCATGCATTTTCTCGCTTAATCCCTTACTCATCAAGTGGTAATCAATTCTTATAAGTTATCACGTGCTTGATCGATGCCTGGCGGTTTCTGTGTTTTCCAACAAAGAATCAGCTCTCTGAGAGCAATCACCACGGGTCTTCAGCGAGGTCTTTCCATCCCGTATGCAAAGTTGCATCACTGTCAGTAATGATGGCTGAAGACAGGATCGATCTACTTCGGCAAGCGGCCCGCAGTATGCTAGCTGCTCTGCAGATGCTCGATGTTGACGATAATGAGCTTCATGACCTGACCCTTCACGTAGGCTACATAGGTGAGCTGGAGAGCTTGTTGATTCTCAATGAACTCTTTATAATGCTCACTCTCATAAGAGAAACCTAACTCTACGTACCAACTATTCTCGAATGTTTATGCTGCTCCAATCACCAATCGTGCAATTATACTCATAATTGCACAGTAAGACAATCTGCTCGTATTCATTAGCGCATTAAACTCCACCAGGCCGACTCAGGTCTTCCCGGCGCAGGCGGTCAATTGACGTGGGGCGATCCCACCGAGGTTAGTACTCCCCCTGGTCCTACTATTGTAACTCGATGGGCAGACTAGCCCGAATTCCTGTATACATATACTTGGCGCGGGGACGTGTCGTCTGCTTGAAAGGCCTACGGAGTAGAGGCATTGTTATTGCTAAGTCTTGGTGTAGGGAGCAAAAAGCAATTTTATTAACATTACACCGGTGCCTCCAGCTGAATCGAAACCTATTAATCGTCGGCTCACTTCGACGGCCTCCTACGTCGCATTTCGCATTCGCTCCTAGTCGGCGTAAGCAACTGCATCATGTAAGCAAAGCGCGTCGCGTTATTTTGTTAGTAAATTATATACAAATCCAACTCTTACTGATTAATTTTTCAGACAATAAGCTATAGCTACCCCAAATAAATGCGCTGATCTTTAGACTAAGATCTAGCAGGCTAAGGCTTTCCTCTAGGAGTATAAAGATAAGTCAATTGCAACTATAGTAAGGATATTCAAGGTCTCTAGAACGTCTCTAAGCTCTTTAATTTATAGGACTTCTAGAGGTTATTATAAAGGAGGAACTAACTATATTCCAACCTCTAGTTAAAAGAAGGCTCTAATATAGTTTATTTGGACTTATTTAGACTATAACCTCCTTCTAATTAAAGGTATATTAGTCTCTATAATTATATACCTTTAGTATCTTAAGAATAAGCCTTCTCCTTTAATATTCTAGTTCTAGAAGTAGTAGAAGATATAGCTATTATATAAGATTAAGACTAAACTAATTATATATAATTCTGTAATGCAACGCACTTCGCTTATGTGACGCAGTTGCTTACGCCGACTAGGAGCGAATGCGAAATGCGACGTAGGAGGCCGTCGAAGTGAGCCGACGATTAGATGCGTTTCAGCGCGCGTTTGCCTGTCATTGGGTGGTACCACTGTGCACCACAGGCCGATATATGGTTCCTCGTAGGCGGGAAGAGCAAGTATATTAACCATCGGGCCGCACCTAGGAACAGAGATTGCTAACGACAACATCAAGAGACAGGATTTGGAGCCGAATTGCACACAGCGCCTTGATCATTCTGGGAGCGGCGTGTAAAAGATCCCGACTCTTTGACACTGGAACCCAAAATGCATGTCCCTTCGAGTGAGCTGTGGGGGGATGCTCTCCCAGATTATTTTCCTACTATCCTCCAACAGTTTCACAATTCTGTCGCCAAATATCCAGAGAATACCGCGCTCGTCTGCACACACCAAGAACCCGACCTCTACGGAATCGCAAGCTCAAAGCACAATCTCGATGCCAATGATGAAGACAATGCTTATCTTCGATGGACCTTCACACACCTCAAGACCGGCGTGGACCGTCTGAAGGCAGGCTTAGAATCCTTGGGCGTTCAAAGAGGAACGGCGATCGTGACGCTGCTTCCGAACTGCGCTGAATTCGCTCTTACTTGGTGGGCGGCCATGGAGCTGGGTGCAGTCATGGCGCCCCTTGATCCTCGTCGACTATCTAATGCCAGCGAAGTTTCGCACATGGTAAAAACCATTATCGAAGCCACAAACAATGCAGCGCCTGTAATCATTGCCTTCCGGCATGAATACCTCGAGTCAACAGCTATTGCCTCGGTGCATGCACAAGCCAGGATTGCCGTATCAAGTTTGGCAGAATCCAGGAATTGTGTTCCATTCGGAGATCTGATGGCTCCCCCCCGGTGTGACAGCGCGGAAGATCTACAGTCTGCCGAACTACCGCCCCTTCCTGAATTGAAAGATGCCAGTATCCTCTTCACTAGCGGCTCAACGTCGCTTCCGAAAGGGGTTTTGCGCAGCCATCCTCTCCAAGCAGCTCTAACATACCGAAACTTCAACGGACCTGGTTACGATACTCTTCCTGGAGACTTGTGGTGTTCCGTTGCGCCCAACAGCCACTCTGTAGGCACTTCAAGTCTGATCGCACCAATGTTGCTTGGGGCAGGTATTGTGTATGCAGGAGCGACATTTTCCGCTGAGAAGACGGCCGAGGCACTGCTTCATGAGCGATGCACGCATATCCTCCTAGTGCCTGCAATGGTAAATCTGATTGCCGAGCAGATTGGCCATAGAACTCAGGCGCTGCCGAAACTCAAGGCTGTGATGTTAGCTGCTTCACCGCCAACTCGCAAAAACCTACAAACGTGCTTCGAAGTTCTCGGTGCTCGCGGCGTCTGTATTCGTTATGGTAGTACTGAAGGCGTTGCTTGCATCACTAATATCACTTCAGACGCTGGAAAATTGGTTGGCTCAGGGGACCAGCTCTCCGTAGGACGACCCGTGCCAGGGGCGGGCGTGAAAATCTGCAGGCCGAATGGAACTGGCACGGTTCGTCCAGCGCTCCCCCCGGGTACCCCAGGGGAGATTCACTACTGCGGGCCCCTGAGCCACCCAACCATATACATCGGACAAGAGGACACGGAAGACGTCTGCTATGTAGACAGAGACGGTCACCGCTGGTTTGTTACTGGTGATGAAGGAGTAATTGACCAGTCAGGCCGGCTCTTCATCGTTGGTCGGCTCAAAGATATGATTATCCGGGGTGGCGAGAACATCTCACCGGCGGCTATTGAAGCTCGACTTGCAGACAATGCCGCTCTGGCATCGACCTCAATTCAAGTGGTCGGACAACCAAATCCTATCAGCGGAGAAACACCCATTGCAATTATCGATGGAAATTCCGATGTCAAGGCAGTCGCAGCAGAGATTCACCGAACTATCCTGAGTTGCATGGG
Source organism: Oidiodendron maius Zn (assembly GCA_000827325.1). Classification (NCBI taxonomy): domain Eukaryota; kingdom Fungi; phylum Ascomycota; class Leotiomycetes; family Myxotrichaceae; genus Oidiodendron; species Oidiodendron maius. The sequence goes on along the minus strand of KN832870.1, from coordinate 6,157,251 downwards.
CCCCATGTGGATTCCACAGGAAGTGATCCACTTGAGTCAACTTGGCCTTGATGACTGGCCTCGGACTTCAGTTGGTAAGATTCACAAGACAACTCTTCGGGAATTGTTACACGAACGATACTGCTCTTGGAAAGATCACGAAGCGACCAATACCGTCTACAACTCCAATCGCCTCTGGGATGCAAACCGCTTACGGAAAGAGTTGCTTGGGATATGGGCGAGTGCTATTGGCTTGGATGAGGACTCGCTTCCTTTAAGCACCCCAATCTCAGAATTTGCGGATAGCCTGACTGTTGCAAGAGTCCGGGGTCAAATCAAGCGTGGAATACCCGGCCTCGAGATGATCTCAGCCCATGACATACTGGACGATGATACGCTGTCGGGGCAGATTGAAACGATCATGGGGAAGCTGAGCGGAAACAAATCTCTTAGGAGCGAAACAGAGGACCGTAACGACCATCCTCCCACAGTTGCGGCTGATATGGTAAGTCTCATCATCCCTCATTTTGCGTGGTTCGGCAGTATCACTTATGATGGGTTTAGGTCCATACTGTTGCACAACCGAATAATCTCGAGCCAACGAGACAGATTGTCACTGAAACCATCAGTAGACACGGATTCACATGGGAAGATGTGGCGGGGGTATTTCCAGCGCACAATTTTGTCGATGAGCTATCCAGGAACGGGGTACTCAACAGTGCCAAGTTCCAAAATGCGTATATCACAAAGACAGAGACTAAACCGGAGGTGAGCCCAGTCCTAGGCCATTTGTGTCGGGGTAGTGGCTTGTTACTGAAACGAAGTGTTTACGCATAGAGAGTAAAGCGCGCATTCGAAGCAATGTTACGCGAGAATCATATTTTGCCTTCTTTTCTCGTATGGCATCATTCCGGACTCGATTCCGACGTCGCACTCCATGTCACGCTTAAGCCTAGTGAGGCCGTATATGAGCATGTCTTGCAGGACGGAGGCTCAGTCGACACAGTGGACGAACTTCAGGAGTTGGCCTCAGCTCATCCCCATCCGGAATGGACTCTGTTTCCAGGGATCCTTTTTCGGGTGCTGATATATAATGTCAAAAGCACTGGGACTGTAGGATTTATCATTAGTGGTATGTTTGTTTCTTTGGATGCTTCATTTGTGGCCCTCCGGGTGCTAACGTATGGGTGGTTTGAAGTCAGCCATGGTGTGATGGATGCAACCTACCTTGCAAGATTCCAATCGGATTTGGATCAAGCTCTTGATGGTGCTATACCACAAGCCCTCCGACCCCATGTAAGTTACAAGCTGTGGGCGGAATCGTATTATTCTTTTCGACAGTCACCTCAGGCCGTGGCTTCTGTGAGATGGCACACCAGTTATCTGAATGGACTTCATGACAATTTACTAAAAGCTCAGTGGCCTCCTGTACCAGAACGTGGCCCCTTTGACGCTAGCGGAAGCCGCTATGGTCTAGGTGCTCGCTATAGCTTCGAGGCTCCGTATCTTGCAACGCTACGGAAACAGTATCCGCAGATATCAGTTCCTATCATTGTCAAAGCTGCGCTTGCACTCTTCAATGTATACCAGACAGGACACGATCATGCCATCTTCTCGAACGTTCAGGCTGGGCGGACTGCCTGGCCTTTCATGCCTGAGTCTTTTTCCAACGACTCTAAATGGGGGCTTTTTGATGAAGCAACAGATGTAGCAGGACCGCTTCTCCAATCTGTGACGAATCTCGTCAAGGTTTTGCGGGACGAGTCTGTCATTGACATGCTACATCGGCTTCAGGCCGATCAACAAGGGTTGACACAGCATGCACACGCGCCATGGCCCGACATCGAGAAAGCCCTCAATAAAGCTAACGAGTCCACCGCACTGTCCAGGGACCATCGAGGGTTAATAAGAAAAATTTTCACTACCCAGATCTTCAACTGGATCCCTGGCATGGGGGCTCAAGTGGCCGGATTAAGAGAGCCGTTTGCCAATTTCAAGATTCTCAAGTCTGTGACGCGATGGCAAGTTGGTCTTATCATCAGGGCCGGGGTTGGTGGCGTGAAGAGTGATAAAATATTCTTACATTTGTTTGGTGATGGACTGGAGGATGCCCAAATGGACGACATGGCCAGAAAGTAAGTTTCATATTCTGCTCACTATGTGCAGTCGATCTTACTAGCTATTCTAGGCTCGGGACGTTGGTACGGTCGTTGACGCACCCTGAAAACTGGCATTCGGCCGTCGAGAAGTGTATGCTGTAGCCGGTCAGCAGAGCTTGAAGGATAGCAACTGTGCCAATTTGTTGTGACCACCTAAGACTTTCATTAGCTCTTCAGAGCTCCTGCTAGTGACAAGGTCGAACCTTTGTTTACACAAAATGTATTCGGGCACGGGCGCGGCTAGTCACGAAGTATAACCAATACATTCTACTCGAACGAAAGAACGTCCTAAGGTGACCTGAGATAAGATGATTAAATCGCCGCCTTGTGAGACCACCGAGTGGTTAATCACGTGATGTGGGTGAGACGGGTAACTATCTGGTACGGCTATACACGAGACTTTACCCAGGTGGCAGGTAAAGCCGAGCACCTTTTTGCTGACTTTTACAACCCAAGCTCTGATCTACGAAACTTTAATCCACCTTCGATATTGAACATATAAAATTGTCTAGACGGATTATATCTAGCGCGCCAGTAATACACCTGGATCCAATTCTTCATCCAATTCCAGACATGCTCAATAAGGTTCAAGTCAGGAGAGTAAGACTGCCATGGAATCTAGTGTATTCGATGCTCAAGTAAATTAATCCTTGTCTCAATTAACCGGTGTGCTAGTGCATTGTGCTGCATAAAAATGCAGCCTAGATTCTGAGCAGAGTACTCCTCGACCAGACTCAAGACATGTGTATTGTAAACCTCTGAATTCACATTTCCCTGCTCCATTTCAATGAACACATATGGCCCCTTTGTCTCTCGTACGATAGTACCCCAGAACATCCGGGCAGACAGTTTTGAGTATTTATGTTGCAGGTTTTCTGGCTCGAGTCGGTCACTATTGTCCTCCTTGGCTGTTACAAATGAGAGTATGACCAGTTAATAGCCTGGTGTGCGAAATCAAGTCTTTGGCGCATACTTCAGGGTCAGTCGAGAAGCCCAAACGCCTCGCTGAAAACCACGCTCCTAACCATGCCGCCCTTCGCAAAACGAAAAGAGTTGACTCAAAGAGCCTCTGTTTCTGAATTCGGTACGCGCTACCGCCGCATCGGGCTGCTGATGGACCGGATTAGTACAAGAGTTCCCGGCATAGAATTTAAGTTAAAGCTTGATGACTTTGACACCTGTGCTGTCTACCTTTATCCAGTAAGTTAGAAGCTCGCACTTCTCAACTATGAAGGCATCAAGGTTGCGGACCCGGCCCAAACAAGACTGACAGAAAACTTTATTTTGGCAATACGCTGACAATGACCTAGACTCTTCATAGCTGTATATATGCATGCTCGCCAATATCACTGAATTAAGGAGCACAAAGAGGTATTTGCCTCCAAGGTATGTGTCGCCGAGAAGGGGATTCAAGTAGCCATGCCTCTAGTGCCTTTTTTCGAGGTGTCGAGAGTTTAGGCTTTATACCACATTTCTTCTTCCTTGAGGAGTAGCCCTATGACAATTGGCGTCCTGTATCTGTCGATTTGTAACATGAAGCGCTTGCCTAATTTTGCTCCAAGGGACCTTGAATAAGAAAGTAGTCTTAATTGCAATGCGCTGCTTGCATGTTGTATATAGAGAGTGGTATCTTGGACAATTCATCTAGTTCAGATTCAGTCGGAATTTCAGACTCAGGAAGGACTTCGCACGTAGTGTTTGATTCTTGAGAAGCCATAATTGAGACGATTAAGCTGTATACACAGCATAATAGGTGCTTGGTGTTGCTTAAGCAGGGTTGGATAAAAGTGGGAATGTACAAATATTAAAAAGAGGGAGGGGGGGATGTATTCCTAGCATCAATTTCGCGATTCAAGGCCATCCTATTGAAAATGCAATGGAAGGGTAGTCAGATCAAGGTTTGATTATGTTTGCGAACAAGGCCTAAAACAATCATACACCCCATACAGAACTTCCAAATCTGTGCCATGATGTATGCCGTATAAATGACATTGTAATTTGAGGGGAGGTATCATTTCACACACCTATTGTTATCCTATCTACAATCTATTATGGAAATATTTCCATTGCGTAGAAAAGCCCACACCACGGACCCATCTGCGCAGGGGAACCGGTTCTTTCTCGGTGGAGTCTATAGCCATATGTGCAATCTGCAGCCACATTTCTGATCTAAGAAGAAGTATCTCCTCTCCTTTAGCCTCATATTGTTGGCAAAATTTCTCGCCATGTGCTAGTGCACGAAGAAATTTGGTGACATGAGAATCGTCATCCATGTTATTGACTCTCTTAAAGAGGTCCATCCAGCCTCCACCGGGTCTCTTAGGCTTATAGTTCACTATTTCTTGAATATCTAACGCAGGAGAGCCCCGGGCGGCATATGAGATGATATCAAATCGGCCTTTCCACTCCAGGAGTCGAACTTTACTCTCGGTGCTCAGCCAACTATTGTTAAGGAAGGCCGAGAAGAAAATAGAGCAGTTCAAGTTGTGAAGTAAGAAGAAATCGATCTTGTGCTCTTTCGGAGGCGCCTGTGCCGCCCCGCAGAAGAAGGCATTGACGTTGATCATCTCAGCAGCCTTTTCAAGAAGCTCCGAAGGTGAAATACGCCACTTCGCTGCAATATGCCATAGTTCGTGTGGCGCCTCGATAAGAGGAACATCATCGATCCAACTCCCATCTCCCCAACAAGAAGCATGGCGAATCTGATCATTGCTTCTGATTTCATGGAGCAAGTGAACCATCGAGATAGGCTGATAACTATCCATGGCCCTTGAAGCTGCCTCAGTGCCAGACATAACCACTGCGACCTCGTTCTTATGAATTGCCGTTTGTGCGAGGGCCTCGGCGATTATGGCCGGCTGTTCAAATTCAATACCATACCCAAGGTGAATCAGTGGGTGAAGGACACCTATTTTCTCTTTATAAGTCGTTGAATATCCTATGAACCTGCTACGGATAAACTTACCTGCGAAGAGCCGAGTAAACATTAGTTCGGCATTTGGCTTTTTCGAAAAGACGTATTCATTTACGACAGAATGCGACCCTTTTACCTCTATTTCCTTCTGGAAGAAGATTAAATAATCACGATAATACTGTTCTTGACCCAGACAGCTTCTGAAAACCTCTTGGTTCGAAAGCTGAGCAACATTGTGTTCGTTAAGGGTAGTAGTGGCCGTTGTATTGCCTCTTCTTGCTCAAAAGCTCGCTGAAGCTGTGCTGGACTTGCGCCAAGTGCTAAGGCAGCTAGCATGTAGTGGGTAATGTGGTTGTGAAATCCTCTATCGTTGAAGAAAGCATGGTACCTCTCGTGATTCTCCTGGAGTACCTGGTTTACTGTGTTGACAGAATCCTCCAAAATGTCTGGGACATGATATACACCGGAGCGCTCAACAGAAACAGATATCAAAGAAGGTGTTGCCATTTTTGCAGAACGTTTGTTGAGATTGCACACGACGTCTTCAACAAATTTTGGGAAAGGCCCCGGTCAAGAACAGTATTCATCACAGCAATGGGGGAATGACCATGCCTTTATTTGAGAATATAATTCCTTTTGAAGAGGTTAGTCATTCCGTATTCAAAACCTGACGTAGTTAGCATTCCTCACATAACGAACGGGAAATCTGAGCCGATCCCCCGGAAATCCGGGTAAGTCAACACTTTCCTCCAGTAACTCCGTTATACCGCCCCGCCTCTCCCTTGCTTAACCTCCGGTTCTACATCTTGGCGGATAGATGGATTTCTAGGATTTGGACACTTGGTGGCAAGAGAGAGTTCAAGCTTTGCTCTTGTTAGAAAGTAAAGGTTGAGGAACCTTCTTTGGGTTCGCCTTTATATTTAGGAGCTGAAAATCAAATTACGGAATCAACGACCCGAAATACCCGCTATCCAAACATCTTTGACATTATGCGCTAGAGACACACGCTATCTGACAGTTCTCTCTACTTGTGACTGGCTGACCCAGCTTGGCCACGTTAACAATCTACATCAACTATTGTCAGATAGACCACGGACTCATTTGTACTGGTAATCATCCACTAGTTCATTCACCCGGGGAAGTAAGCGGGGAAGCTGAGGATAGGTAGCATGGCAGAAGGAGTGAGTCTGACCAGTGTTGTCAGTAGCATTCATAGTACGTATACGGCCAAAGTCTATTGTACGTCATGCCATACTATATAGTGCAAAATCCCTGTACGTACTATGCTACGAAAATCGAATCTATAAAGAATTGATTGATTGACACCATTTATCGTCCAGAAACTAGAGGCTAAAGGTCTTAACTTTGCGTTCTTCGTTAATAGCAAGTATTAGAGCGCAGGTATTTAAACCGAGATCAGACACAGACCCCCCTTCCTGCTCCTTGTGGCGCTCACCACTACATTAGATTTTCAGGACAAAGGAAATAAACTTGTGCGTAATATATGGAGAGAAGTTGCTAGCTAGCTAGCTTTCAGTAAGGACAGATGTCCACATAGAAGCAGCTTCTACGCCACTACTCTATTAGTAAGGCAATACCCTTCCCAGTGCGCTGTAACTCTGGTATGAGGGCATAGGGGGCCCTTGATGACGGTTGCACGCCGCCGAGCAATTATGCAAAAGAAGAAGTGGAATTATGACTTTGGAGAGCCGCAAAAGCAATACAGTTCAGCTTCTGTATGGCTAAACCTCTCGTGATAGTCCTTAAAGTCGCCGTGGTTCGATCTAGCGGCTAGAATCCGGCCAAGTTCCCTCCCAGGGAGCTGAAGCTCCTTCGGGGGAACGGGGACTGCGTTGATTAGTAGGAGTCTGTAATTCTCGTGTGCTACAGTCGCCCACCACTCGGCACGTGCGTTTGTATCTTGCAAAGTTTGCCATCTCTTTTGGGAGGCGAAGGAAAGAGGGAGAGGAGGAGCTAGGGAGCTGAGAGGAGTCATTACGGGCCTCTGTATCTGCTAGCTTGTTTCCAGGAACATCCACATGACCGGGCACCCAGCAGATACGAATAATACCGACAACACTGGGGAGTCCCAAGATTCCCGGATCATGTATTCATTACATTATTACAACTTATCAAGCTGTAGTACTCCTTTAAGCTCTACTACTATCGTCTAATTATTTACATTAAATATATTATTGACTAGGTCCTAGGGCTTCAGGCACATTTACACATACTACACATTTGCCTATTAGGCTGCCTACCGGTGCCTATAAGGTGACCAGGTGGGAGTCTATTTGGTGACTCAATTAAGTGTATAGAATTAAGCATAAAAGGCTCTAGTTCTCCTGAATCTCTTCTTACCTTAGTTGTCTCTGTATCACTCAATATAGCACTGAGTTTCACCTTGATATCCGACTACAACCTGTGCACCTATATTGCCTCTGTTCAAGAAAAAGTTATAGACCTTACTCTAGCGATATATAGGCGACTCCTAAGTGGCAGGAGCGGGATATAATTATAGCGCTATAACTTGCTTAGAAATAGCTGAAAAACGAATTATCTACTCCATCTCTTTTAACTCGTGATTTGTATTTGTTTCGGTATGTCTAATATAGACTGTCCCACATCTAGGCCTCCTCGGCGTCATGCTCAGCGCAAGGCTCTTGTAGACCGCTGGGCTAGATCTCCGACCCCAGGCTTGCCCAATCCTGAGTATCCCGGCGCGCTATGTGCCAGGAAGAGGAATCGGAAGCGAGGATCTGCTACTACATCTGATGATAAGAGCTCCGGCTCCGGCCCTGATTTTGATCCTGACAGCGAGCACAAGGATGATTTAGGCTACAATTTTGACTCGAGCGATACCAAGGCAGAGTATCTCAAAGATAGACTCAGTGCGAATCTACCAGTCCTGCCATTTCGGACCCTTATGAGATTACCAAAGCGATGATGCGTGCCAAGGAGCGGGAATGGGCGTTGTGAGCCTCTGCTTCATTTGAAGCGTTGAACTTGCTAATCGTTCGAGTTAAGGTACTGCAAGGAATCAAAGATCGAAGATCCCGCTGCCTCCATCAAAGTTGCCAATGCAAGTGATTTCAAGATGTATCATCGAGTAGCGAAAGGCGAACTCAAACATTACAAGGCAGCAAAGTATATAACGTAGTTCACAAGCGAACTTCCTACACAAGCGAACTTCCCAAAATTTCTTGGCATCGTACAAAATCATCAAAAATCTCATGAATTAAAAGATTAAATTATTAATTATTATCAGATTCTAAATCCCCTAACTCTACTTCTATATTTTCACACGTTCGTACGTTATGCCTATATACACTACATTGTATACAGCGACAACGAGTCGCGGGACCAGTCTTCGTACGACTCGCATTTCCAGGTAAAACCACTTGTGATTGCGATACACCACTTCTAATTGACTCTAGGTTTTGTGCATCTCCTACTGTAAGTAGTCCTCCATCTTGTAATCTATACTTTTTCGTACGACAACGCCGGCTTAACTTATCATTTGCTGCATGAAGCTCGGCATTCTCAGCGCGTAGTAACGTAAGCTCAGTGATTGCAAGCTGTACACCTTTAGCTAGCTGGCTTATACCGCATAGAATATCAGTAGGAGAACTATTCTGATGTTGTACGATCCTGTTTTGTATAAAAGAAGTCTGTAAGTGTGCCTCAATCGTATTGTTTGGAGTCTTTAGCTCCTAAGGTAGTGGTAAATTCTCAGCTGTTGATGGCCGAGATGGAGTCTGAATTCGTACTTCAAGCTGCGAAATCATATATTCTGGATCGTATGGCACCAGACTAGATCCTCTAAAGCCTCCACGAATATTTGATTCCGTAAATATCATACGAAATGCAATATGGAATGCAGGTAAGAAGTCCTCCTTGGAAATATGGGTAATGCCCGCTCGCATCAACTTCTCAATTTCTGCTCTGTATAAACGCTTCAAAGGCCGAAAACATCCTACATCAAGCGGCTGAAGCCGATAAGAAGAATGAGCTGGTATACAGAGGGTAATAATATTATTCTCCTTTGTATAGAGTTCAAAATCGGTCGAGTGGTGACTCTCATAGCTATCGAGTATAAGAAGCCGATAAATACCCTTTATACGAAGCTTTGAATATTGATCAAAATGCTGAATCTATTCTAGACCTCGCTCATTATTTGTCCAGCTATTTTCAGTGACTGTAATCGGCCAATCGCACGGTAATGGGCTTTCGTCCGTCCAGCTCGAGAGATGAGTTTTCCCTGCTAAGATAATAAATAGAGGTATAACTTCGCTGTACAAACTTGCGGCTGCAATAACAGTTGACCATTCGCGATTCCCAGGCTAAGTAGCTCTAGGTCTACTCTGTCTTTCAGCACTTGTTACAACCATTTCTAAGGTGATTTGGCCTATACAAAACCCAGTCTCATTGAAGTTCTATATGTCCTCCTCATGAATCCTATATTTGTTCACCATGTTTCGTACGAGCCGAAACCACACGTTATACACGTCTAGATCTTCGTATTGGACCCTCTGATAGTCAATCGTACGATTTAATCGCGCTTTCAACTCGGGGGTTCGTCGTACGAAGTTCGATATCCAGTTCTTACCGACGCGTCCGCCGTTTCGGAGTTCGAGAATGCGATTTGCTATATCTTCAACAGCACTTATCCGAGGAGGGAATGCTCGCGAATCTAGGTCGAGAATATATCGTACAATCACTGATTCTTCTAAGGGAGTGATTTTCCGAGAGTTAGCAATACAATCTTTTCGTGAAGGAATTCCGCGTAATCGAGCAGCTAATGTCTTAGAAGGAACATGATATATACATACAACTTTCGCTAGTGGCAAATATGGAGTCGTATAAAGAACATTTACTGCAAGAATCAAATCAGACTCTAGCCAATGTTTTGTCATTTTAACTAATTAAAAAATCACGGTTCAAATGATTTCGTATAATGCCAAGAAATTTTGGGAAGTTCGCTTGTGTAGGAAGTTCGCTTGTGAACTACGTTATATATATATATATATATATATATGTATTAGTGCATTCTAAGTATAGTTATAAGAATAATTAATTCATTATATACATTAACTTAATCTCTTACTAAAAGAGGCTAGTAAGTAGTTCGTTTATTCATTATTGAATATAGCTTTATTCCTTTTTATTATTAATGAACCAAATCCATTGTATTTAGAGCATCGTTTCATGGTACACCTAGCCCAAGAACGTGCATTGCAGTTGAACATCTAATATGCAGATTATAGTATAGACGATTGTGTGGGAATGGCTATCTCCTAGAGAGTTTCTGCCTAAAAACGTTCAAGATTCCGCCAATTCGCATTCAATGAGACTTTCGGCATTGTTGGAAGACGCAATGTTTGAGGACCTCCATATCTTCAAGACCTTTAGCCCGGCTTCTTCGATCGTTTGCCGCCACTCGCTTTCTCTTCTCTCTTTGGATGAGAGTATTGTCATCATCATGATATCTAAGGCTGTCGATTGCCAATCCGCATTGACGTGTGATATAGCATTTTCATGTATTAGAACTCTATTATACCCTGGCGTCATTGCTACCTTCAGACACCGTAGGATTTCCAACGCCTTCTCATTGGTCCAATCATGAAGAACAGAATGCATATAATACGCACGGGCACCTGTAAAATCTCCCATTAGCGTGTCCTAGCATATACAACCTCTTGAATTACCCGCCTTTGACGCTCTGTTCTGTAAAGAAATTATGTTCCATAAACTCAATGCGTTTATTGAGAGATGCCTCTCGAGCTTGCTTGATGACATTCGGGAGGTCTTGCAGGACAAATCGTCCGGGAGCTTCGGGAAACCGACTTAGAAGCCTCGCAATATCGTGACCAATTCCTCCTCCCACATCTACCAATGTCACCAATTCAGCAGAATCAGCCGTAGCGGGGATATCTTTAAATAATTGCTCTTCGATAGGATAAAACTCTGGGTCCATGAAGCCATAGTTACCCTCGTTATATGCGCTCATATGATTGTTGAAATTCTCGAACACACCATTTTGTTGCATCCTCACCCAAGCGAACCAGTTCTCAGAGGCCCCAGTGGCGTACTGGAAGGGGCCATTTAGAGGATCTGTCGGATTAATATAGTCGCTCTTAGCCAAATATTCTGGGAGCCGAAACATTGCTGGAATGATGCCCTTGCGCCTAAGAGTATATATTAATTCATGAGCTTGTAGAATGCAGAGAGGGTGCGCAACGGGTGTTAAGAGATTTGGGTTAAACCTCACAGAAACGGGAAAGCACTGGCATATTTGGGTGCTGATAATACCAGGGACATGTTAGTGAGTTGATATCGATCTACGTCTGTTTCCAGCACCACTTCCATCGAGGCTAGTCGTTTCATAAATCGGCCTGCAACTGCTGTTAGTATAATCATCTCTAGGGTAACTATTTCCATGCAGGATAAAATATACTAAGTAGAGCCGGATCACTGCCGCTTTTCTTAGACAGCTGACCAATATCCATCTCCATATTCTTCGCTTCTTTTAGTAGACTGAATATACCTAATTGGATAACAGTGTCAAGTGTCACAAAGAGTGTCGGCTGCTTATTATTAGACCTCGTTTATGGAGAAGAGAGGGTGAGCAGGAGAAACCTACCTCGGCCCAGCTATGCCATAAAATTCTCTCCATGGGTGTTTGAACGGCGAATGTTAGTGATCGAGCTGCTTTCAACAGATTAATTCGTTGTTGAGGACAATTGGAGGAAAGCGAGGAGGCGTGTGAAGAAATCTCATGCACAAGAAGGGAGACATTGTCCCAATCGCATGGGAATGTAGCTAAAGAATCCATATTAGTAGATTCTCTGAGCACCATCTTGACAACTCGATCGTTAGATCCGTGAAAGTATAAAGACAGAAGTCCTTCTCGCGCTAAGATCAGTGATATTTGTGTAGATGTGCTAAGAAGCTAAATTGTGGTAAAGAGGCCTGCATAAGAGTATCGCTCCCTCTAAGTATTTCGCCCTTGTCCCCTCTACTCAATCTTAAGACCCCTCAAAATCGCTAAAATCATCAGCTGACGTGAGACGGAAAGCAACGCTTTCCTGGATCCTGTTCCTAGTTTGTAGTAGGATACTGCAGATTAGAAGCATGTAGCTCTCGTGTAAAAAGTAACAATATTATATTAGGACTTGACTTGTAGGACAGAAATGACTGGCTCCTAAATATCAACGTCTTCTTATAGTACATTCTCTCGGAGAAATGCGTAATAGATTTATCCGGGGATTGAGAGAATACTGTGGAGGAGAATATACTTCGTGGCAGTGGCAATAAAAGAAGATTCCACGTCGGCGTTATTATTCGGCCATTGCAAAATGCTGACCAGCCTAGTCTTTGTATTTGAGTTGGGGGGTATTTTGACAAGGCTTTACTGTGCAGATTTCCGATTATCCCCGGCTATTGAAGCTTTATTGCACTAGATCGTAAATGGGAACAATGGATAGAGACGGAAATTGCATGAATTTTAGGATCGCACACCAATAGAGTTATATTTACTGTCGGTTGGTGGGAGTTTACGAATAGAAATGTCTCTTAGACCATTCGGGCACATCGATCTGCTTCTGAAAGCACCTGTTCAGAAGTTTTGGACGGGTCCAAGTTATGGTCACTGATTGTCTGGATGACTTAGGGCTTGGGCGAAGAAATTCAAAGCCTAACAATCTCTACTTTGTGGAGTCCTGCTTCCTGCGATCTCACATGACTTGGACCTATTCTGTTTTAGGATGTTGATCGATTCCTCTAGCCTGATTTGGTACATGCCAGGCGCAAGTAAGCGTAGTTTGTGCGACTACTATTGGCCGCTCTTACTTTCAACGGTAACACACAATTACGTCAGCGTACTAGCGTTTGTGGGACTACAAATATCGAGACCATCCAGAGCAGCCACTGAATCTCAAGCCACTCTGGGATAACGGGCAATCGATCTAACTCCATTTACCGCGTTTTTAATTCTTATCTATTTTCTCTTTGGTTTCATTAAACTCTCGATCTGTAGTGTAAACATGCCTCATGACGCGAGTTGTAACTGTGATTGGTGTGAATCTGTCAAGCACACAGATACCAAAGGAGCTGTCATCATCGTGTTCAATAGCAAGCCAGACGCAAGGCGGAAGCCCGCAAAGAAACAACGGCCAACATGGACAAGCACTACACCATTGACGTTTATCAACACAACAAACCCTGGCAAGCAGGGACTAGGCGACCGGAAAGTTATTCGCACGCATGTCATGTCGGATTATTGGCGAAAAATTATGGCCAAAAAAGCCCAAAGTCGCCAGCCAGGAGTGGGTGGGCAAGGCTCAAATCATATGGCCAATAGCGTGGGGTACTCGGAATGTCATCCGTCATTTCATTGGCAGCCACTGGGCAAGCCCGATCCATTTTGCAGCCTTCCAATTAAGATGCAGCCATTTATGTATAGGCTATTAGATCAATGTGAGTTTCATGCACCTGGCCTGATGTCCCCAAAGAGCTGATAAATGCTTAACATGATTTTAGATACGTCGATTATTATACATGAGTCGTGCCCGAAAACGGCGCAGCATCAAAATGACTTGCCCCGATGCCATAAATCGATATGGATAACCAAGGGCCTTGTCGATGCAGCCATTTTACGTGCAATACTTTGCATAACAGCTCTTTATATTGATCTAGCATCAGGACAAGGATTTACCTCCGCACAGTATCTTCTGAAGAGAGACGCCATTCGCACAATCAGCGATAGGGTGTCAAATGCTGAATCTGCGGTGTCCGACGGAACAATAGCCGCTGTTGCATATCTAGCCATGGAAGAGGTAGGTTACTTACATCATCCTATCCAATTCATATGACACTAATAGAATATGAAATGGAGGGCGCCACATTGAATTTTGCCACCAGTGTCTCACACATGAAAGGCCTGAAGCGAATGGTCGAAATTAGAGGAGGTCTCTCCAACTTGGACAAGAAGTTACAATGCCTAATTCATTTGTAAGACTCTATTAGAATCGCGCTTTCAAATCACTGCTAATAACTACGCCCAGGGCAAATCTTCATAGCTGTGATGGGATATCACCCACCTACTTCTCGTGGGCAAAGGAGTCAACTATCCAGCATCAAATGACGTATCCATTGTTCTCCATAAAGATAGAGGATGATATTAGGTGGAGTACCATTATCCAAGGATTCGATAAATCTTTACTCGCCACATTTAGAGTGATTAAAAATCTGACCATAGTATTGAACCAAACAACCGAAATTTCGGAAGGCGTTGATCTCCTCGTAATTCAAGTAGCAACAACCTTTGTTCGGGGTCGTACACTAGTCTCGGGCGTAATGGAAGGAGAAAAAGAGCAGAAGTGTGTGAACAAATTATGCTGCTTAGGTATCCAGATTTACCTCATCACAATCGCGAGGCACCTATCACTAGCGATTGATCTTAATCTTTCTAGTGTTCTACCAACACTTCAAAACTGTTTAAGTGATGTAAACATTGAGACAGCATCATGCCACTATCTTTTATTATGGGTTGTCTTTTGTGGAGGGATGGTTATTCACGACAGCAAAGATCGATCGTGGTTCATGGCTCGACTTCGGCAGATAACTCAAATTTTAAATCTCTATGACTGGCAAACCCTCAGACTGACACTCAAGGGTTTCTTGTGGGTAGACAATCTGCATGATATGCCCGGTCGATTGCTATGGGATGTCGCCGTCGAGCAATCACCTCTAGAGTTAAATAATCGCCTATACAGCAATTAGGTCTAAGCGAACTACCTTCAGAATGTTGCACTACTTATCGTCAGAAATTACCAAGTCTATAGATAATTAAGTGAGGTTAGCAGTGTAGGGCCTTTGCTCCAGGCTATACAATATCTCATATACCCCAGTATACGCCATTGCTTCTGTGAGTGCAATACAAGCTGTAATGTGAGCCACACGTGGGTAGAGCATGACGCAGCCATTTTTTGTAAGCACTAACGCAAATGTGATTAATTAATATAACCCTTGTCGGACTCACAAGTGGATCTGAGTATATATAAGCCCAGTAGATCTCCACTGCATGGCCATACAAAGCAGTCCCGAATAGCTAGCGCTTGAGCACGCATGGACACTCTCAGAAAAAAGACCGTGCAAGTCTCGCGCGGCTTCACGTACACCTTCTATGTCTCTCCAGCATTATCAGGGAAGCAAACCATCTTCCTCCTTCATGGCTGGCCCGATCATGCAGCAATGTGGGAAGATCTCGCAGTCAATTATCTCGTGCCAGCCGGCTACGGCATCGTTGCCCCTGACTGTTTAGGCTACGGCGGTAGTTCCAAACCCACAAAACCAGAGGCATACAACCCTGTTGGCTTGACAAACGACTTTATCGAGATCTTAGATGAAGAGCGTGTCAATGAAGTCATCATCTGTGGCCATGACTGGGGGGCGGGACTTGCTCAACGTTTCCACGCATTTCACCCGAAACGCTGTTCCGGATTAATCACGCTGAACGTGCCAGTTTCTCCCCCACCTGAAGGCCCTGTCGTACTTGACCAACTTGCCCAGATGATGATCAAGTCGGCTGGGTACTTCACAAGTTGGTACTGGTATCTGTTCAGCGATCCTATCACCGGGCCAGCGCTTCTTGACCAACACATCGAGTCACTCTTCACAGCTTTACACGCCGAGCCAGCGGCTTGGATGGAGACTTTGTGTGCCCAAGATGGTCTTAAAAAATGGCTGGAACAAGACAAGAAAGGCACCGTGCAGGCATATGCCACCGACACGATGCGGGAAGACTTCATTCAGCGTATGAGTCGGGACGGGTTTACTGCACCACTGTGCTACTACCGAGCACTTGTTACAGGGATATTCTACGAGCAATCCAAGCATCTGCCTGTAGAGCGGTATATAATCCGCGTACCGTATCTGTTTGTTGCAGGCATGTTGGATGTTGTCTGCTGGCCGCAAGGAATCAAAACAGCAGAGGAATTAGGATTGACGCCAAATTTGACAGTAGAGGAAGTGGATGCTGGCCATTGGTGTATGCTCGCGCAGCCAAAAAAGATTGGGGAGATTTTCCTCAAGTGGCTAAGGGAGAATTACTAAACTTTAGCTCACTTGATTGCTGCGCTTTGGCTATGAGTATACTTGCTACTGAGATGTATAGGTCTTCTATTGTTGAAGAATAATCTGGGATTATGGGCATTGCGATATCGTTAGGGAGATCTTTCGTCACCGTCCCGAGAATTGCGTATATCTTATCTTGCGCATAGGTAGCCTGATAATGCCGAATCTCTCGAAGGATGTAGCCGAAATAGCAATACCAGTGTTCCTGCTCCGTTCTTGCACCCAAGGCGCTAGTTATCTTGCGCATTTTATCACTCTTGAACTCGCCTTTCTGACACTGTTCCCGGAAAATTTGTAACAGATCCACTTCTACGTCTAAGCTCTGACCCTTCTCAGCTGCAAAGCCTGACAATGGAATAAGTTTGTGACGCCAACGAAGTCTTGTAAGTAGGTCGGCCATTTGGCAGATTTGGTCCCAAAGAAATGAAGCACCTCCACATCTGATCACAAAAAATTGAGCACGAGTGTCCCCCTCTTGAGTACGCGAAACCAAAGCGCCCTGTGTAGTGGTTGAGCTGAAAAACAATCACGGAAACTAGGATTCCTCGCTTAGGAGCGGCTGCGAAGCGGGGTCTTCGGCTGTCCAGCCATGAACCAAGTCTTGACACTGTGGATTTAATCGGCCAACGCACTTTATGCCGCGCATTTAATTCTAAGCGTCAAATATAGCTTGATAATTGGCTTAGAAATAGACAGTAAGGGAGAAGAGGAGAGGGCATTGTATTTCTCGTGCATAACAGGGGTCTAAATAGCGAAATTGGGCGCTCCTATACAGCGCCCGGAACAGAAACGGGATGGAAGACGGTTTGGTCCAGTCAAGCGTGCAAAGAATCGTACGGCTCAAAACGAATTAAGAGACACATAGAATTGTCCTATCCCCCCACCTGGGGCCAAGAACCTTCGGTTAGTAGTCCTCGTAGAGTAATTGGCTCTGGCATTCAAAGTGATGCGTTATGTACGCGCTAGTCCCAAATAGCTATTTTACGTACCTGAATATTCCCTCCTACAGTAATTACTGGGGCATTAGTATCTGAGCGATAGGTTCTTGGCAACAGAAGGAAGCAGCACATATAGCACAAGCGGGGAACCGGACATCTCATTAATCCTGAAACTACGCTAGACGGTCAGGGACTCAATATACGCAGCATGCAGTACATTTTGTACTGATGAGTGTATTTAAAGAGCTTCTCCCACAGCAGTGGCAATTCAAGTAGTCAACCCCACACCAGATGTTGCACAATATAGACGCCTTGCTAGATACACGTAATATCCGACAAAAGTTGAGCTGTATTACTCAGTCGCCCAAAGAACAGCGTTAGTTGGTCCAGGAATCCTCTATTTATGAAATCATCCTCCTGTAAATAAACTCAGAATCTGCCCTGATCAAGACGAACCACAATCCTGCGTTCTTATCACGCAACATGGCCGACTCCTATCAACCATCATCCCAAGGTTCCAACCTCCCCAAATACTTCCACCATCTTTCCCAGACCTACACCCACCAGACCGGCAACAGCACGCGCAACCTCTTCGCCCAGATCGCGCACCGCGTCGCCCCGATATCGTCGGATTCCATCATCCACGACAACGCCTCTGGCCCGGGCACTGCCACGGGCGTGATCCTCTCCAATTTACCTCCAGACGTCCACCCGCAAATAGTTGCCACAGATATGGTCCCTGCGATGATCGACGCCTTCAAAAGCACCGAATTCCCCGGCATCAATCCCAATCACATCACCGGCATCGTCATGAAATCAGAGACCCTCGCATTCCCCGCGAACCACTTCACACACTCTATCACAAACTTCAGCGTATTCAACTTCGCCGATCCCTCGATTTGCCTCAGGGAGATCCACCGGACACTCAAACCCTCCGGACAGGCGGTTATTACCACGTGGAAGCGCTTCGGCATCGGCGAGGTTGTGCACGAGACGCAGCGGCGCGTGCGGCCGGACCTTCCGCTGATGAAATTCTCCGGGCCGGATATGTACAGCGCGGATGCCGTGGTGGATGTTATGCTGAGGTCGGGGTTTGCGAGGGATAAGATCGACTTTGTGTCTATGGAGACAGTCGCCACGGGAGAGGATCTGGATGGTCTGAGGGCGTTTGCAGAAGGTCAGTTTACGGAGTCGGCGAGGAGGGGTTGGACGGAGGAGGAAAAGGACAGGTGGGGAGTTGTTTTAGGGGATGTGCTTGAAGAGGAGAGGGAGAGGTTTGGGGGCGTGAGGTTCGAGGGGTGGGCGGTTGTGGCTACGAAGGGGGACGAGCAGTGACGCGAATAGTATTACAGCACATTCTCGAAAACAGTCACTTGGTAGCGTGGGACTGCGAGTACCACATAGAGAAAGCTGGAAGCGGCGGGTTCTTCAACATGTTGAAGACTGAGTAAGGGATCGTGTGTCGCTTGATGGGACCAGGCACGGTGCATTACTCGACAAGGAACTTGAGCAATTTCGAAGAGTGGATCGTGGAACACTCGTCGTCGAGGAGTTAAAAAGCAAATGGCTAAGCTACTGTTGACAAGACTGCTGACATCCGTCGGCTGCCTACAAGTTACGCTTTTGTCTGAAGGGCCTTCGCTCCCGTCCGAACTCCTTGTGATGCAGTGTTTTAGTTGGCGTTGAATTTGAGTTCGATTGAGACAGATTATACGTGGTATTTGGGTTCAAATCAACGATTCCCTTGCTTCCTCCACGAGACACTTCGCTCTACATCGTGTATTAGTAAATGGCTGGCAGGTTTTAGGGCGTTTATCCGTCTTCGTTGACAGAAATCTCGTTTGGAGGCTTCGTGTGCGGGGTCTTCTATACATTGGGACTTCCCCCTTTCTAAGCGGACATCCGTTAATAATACAACAAATTTGGAACCCCCACAAAACTCGTATCGTACAGCTAACTACGCCTCTTGTTTGTTGGGGAACAAACGATTATAACTCATTAGTGAGGTCTATGATCCCTGTAATCTTCCTCTTCGTTCCTGCTCCCCCGACTGTCGACGCATTGCTAACGTTTTGCCCATAAAGACTGGAAAGAATCTGGTCGTGATGACCGTAGCGTGTGGCTCCGACCTTTTGCCTTTTTGTTACTCTTTCATCTCCACTCTCTGTGTTTGATAATCCTGTAAGAATATTCTGGAAGCGATCTCCAAGCAGTTCACGCAATTTCTCGAGTCCAAAGGATTTAAACTCATCTCTGGCTTCTGCACGGCGCATTTCCCATGCCATGACTTTCGACTCCCATTCCTTCCTAGTCTTGGTGACAATTAGTGTCTGCGGGCTGCCTATCCGTTCTGTAACGTGAGTGTAGGTCTCTGCGGCCCTGTCGAGCTGTTGATGAAGATGCATCCTGCGGCTTTTGGCCATAGGAAACCGGCCAACTTTCTGTGTCGGGCTGGTTACGAACTTGTTGAGCAGTTCACAATCCCGACAAGGGCACGGCACCCGGATCATAGACCAGTCTTCAGGACATAAAGGTTTCTCGCCCACGAAGCGCCGTGAATATGACGCCAGGACGGACTGGTACAGATCCTGACAGATGGGATTACTGAGAGCAATGCCCTTTGCGTTCCATACCGGAAGCATACCTCGAAGGAATGGAAGAAACAGGTGCTTGAAGTATTTGACGTCATAGGTATCGGCAGCATGTCTGATAACGTTCAGTATTGCGTCTGCTTGACCGTGCGGACAAAGTTCGAGGGCCTGTCGGAAGAGATGAGGTAGCTTGACCGACGCATCGGAGACGGCTTTCCAGTGAGCGGTGATCGTAGGCTCCTCCGCCCTCGGTGGTCGGATATGTGATAGGTAGCTCAACGGAGGCAAGATCGACCGTGCTGGCTCAACCGTTTTGTTCTGTGATCCTATCGATTGAGGTATGTCGAAGCGGGCACAGAACTCTGGGAATTGTAATTTGAATATGCTTGCTGCTCGTTCCTGCGGCAATCCATATCGCTCTCCGTGTCCGTCTTGACAAAGACCGGCAAGAAAATTGATCATGAACAAAGTGTGCCCATTGTTCCGTTGGACAACCGCTTCAAGCCTGTACTATATCAGAATTATTCCTGCAAAATCACGTAAAAAGTTGGCCTTACTGATCAAGAAAGTTGTCCAGCGACCGTGGGCCACCGAGCATCTCGAAAAGGGCTTTCGCATCGTCTGCCTCAAGCGAATCCGAGGCAGCCAGTAGATCGTCCATGGTTGATACCAACCAGCCAATCTTCGCATCGACATCTTGCTTTGGTTGGTCGGTCCCCTCCTCAAGCAAAGCCGCGGTCAAGGATTGGATGACTTCATGCCGTTTGTAAATCTTCTTTAATGAATTGATCGGTTCCGTCAACCTAGAATGCGTCAATTTTTGATCCTCCACGCATGAAATAGGGATTTTGTCATACACTTTCTTAAAACGATCCAGAGCCACGCTAGACAAACACTTCCCAATCGTCGGGGCAATTGCTGGTGTTAAGTAATCCTGATGGGATGACATGGCAAGCTCCAGAAGGTCGAGATCGCCCAGTTGTGCAGCAATTTCAGTGGCGCGATGGATGATTGCTTGTGAAAAGATGGCCTGGCCCGAGAGTACTACTTCACAAACATCTCGGAGCGATTTAGTGTGATACGAATCATCCGGTTCAACCTCAAGAAGTCTTTGAAAGTAACAGAAGAGATTCTCGGCGTCGAAACTAGGTCTGGTCTTATTATTGGACGACCAACTGGGAATGGTCTCCCTTATGGCGGATCCGTCCATGAGAAAACCGGCAACAGTCATTTTCGGTACAATCACGATGGCCTGGAGGTTTAGCAATGGTCTGCATTGGCGAGGGAGTTGGAACTTACAGTATGACGGTAGTACTGCGTGGCACTCACACCTTCATTCCCCGTATAGCCTGAGTAGTCTTCATCATCCGGTGCCCTGCCATCGAACGGGTTTTCATTGAGGAAGTCCTCCTTGTTAATGCCGACATTCTCTGCAACCAACTTGCCGTTCATGTCAACAATCCGCTTGAGGCACAGAGAAGTATCGTACACCTCTACGATCTCGTGACAGTCGTCATAGCTGTCGTCATAGCTGTGATATCTGCCGCGGTAACTATAATTATCCTCGCAGCCTCCATATACCGTCTTCTCGCAGCTTGCGAGGAAACAGAGAAAGCGTGTTGCACTGCAAGCCTCGCGTATTGCGCGGACCACATCGAGATCTCTACCCTTGAGGGACTGAAGCTTCAGGCCTTGTTCGGTGTATTCGTGATCTAGCAGGTGAATGACAAGCTCGCATAAGCTGCTCTGGCTCGAATAAATATCGGATTGCCATTGCCTCAGAAGTCGGCGGACCCCGTCATGAGCATCAAAGTTCATTTGTGCGGACGCGCGTGCGCCTTGTGGGTCCGCGGTGAGGTTGAACGTGAGGACGAAGCGATAGCCCTTGGTAAGTGGAGTAACTTCGTGAACCACATCAGAATACCTGAGTAAGTTAGCAGACGAATGCTGAGCTCACTTGGAAAGAAAAACATAAGACTCACCAGCAGGCATATGACGGGTTAGACAAATCGGTGCGGATGAGTTTTGTCTCCTCAGCATGTTGGAGTTTTACCCAGCCCCCCTCATGAGGTGACGGGAGGCATACGACGAGGGTGCCAAACATTCCAGGAGTCTTCTCAGAGCTATTATTGTATTAGCAATTAGGAGTATAGGATTGTGTGGCAGACATTCTCCTTATGAGGTTTGAACATGGCTCCTTTCTCATACAGAAGCAACTTGTATAACTCTGCGCGGACTCCGAACATATCATCTTCGTCAAACCCAAGCTCTTTTAGAGCAGACCGAGTAATTTTCTTGATGTATTTTGCCCAGGCAGGGTTTCGGAGTTCGAACTGGTTTGCATCAAGTTCCCATGTGTTCCGCACCGAAGTGTCGTAAATCGTGTGCTCGCCTTTGCCGAATGGTGCTTGGTGGCAGGTTTGGATGAGAGATCGCGCCGTCGGTTCCTGTAGGGGGAGCTGAATACTTCCGATGCCAGGCACAAATATTTCCGGGTCTACGAAGCCGTCGAGCTGTTCAAAGGCTGCAAACATCCCACTTGACTGAATTGAGTCCAGAGCATCCGAGAGTCCCGCTTTGAGATTCAGAAGAGAGTCCTTCAAGCTCGAGTCGGGATCGGAATCCCCCATAGTGCTAATTCTATTCTAAATTCAATAATGATCCAAGACGGCCGGGTTGAGGGCCTACAAGTAATGGAGGAGTATCGTCAAATGGGAGTCCTTCTCGCAGGATATCTTGACAGCGACGCGTTGAAACGCGCTGAAAAGAGCAGTGCATGATTGGCATTCCGTCCTGTCGCGAAGGAGACACGCTAACAGTCATGTCCCGTGAGCGGCTGCGTCTTGCCGGATTCCGCAGGGTATATACGAAATACGACGATAAAAGTCCTGCGACTACGCGAAATAGGCCCCTTCCGAGGGAACTACAGCAATGGGCTGCAGCTGCATAGGCGGAGAACCTTAGTGATCGCTACAGGCGATGCACGCTGCCTGAGAAACAAGACATCGGAAGCATCTTTCGCAGCCTTCAAGCAGAGAAAGAAAGGGTCTCGAAGCGCACAACATGCTTGAGGATGGGTTTGAGATGCTACTAGAATGGGCCAGGGCTCCTATCGGCTTGATTCTTGTGCCAATTATGGCGAGTTGGTTGCGATGATTAACTAGACGAGAGAGGACAATGCCGATTTCGCCCTTGGCCTAACTGTAGGCGGTACTTTAGAGATTGCCTTGTTTGTCACGCCATTCTCGGTCGTTTTGGGCTGGATTATTGGAATACCAATGTCGTTACGGTTCGACACGTTCCGGACAACCATACACTCTGGTGCACCATGTCGGCCATGTCGCTGATATTAGTCATCTATAGCGACGCGAAAGGCATTTCCGTCAAAGTATGTGGGGTATTTCTTTATACAAACTAAATACATAACTTAAAATTCATTGACTAATATAATTTTATTAAATTATGTCTAAGCGTACTGTACATATTGAAGTCCCATGACGTACTGTGCGTGGCCAAAAAAGAGTAAGCCGTGCCGCTATTAGATGGTCCTTACGTTTTCGCACATAGCTGTAGCGGTATGAACTCACACTGATGAAATACGGCTGGTTTGCACCAAGTCTGCCAGATTCATGATGTCATTTAATTTCGAAAGCCTGCCAGCGGAAGTGAAGTAATCTAATAACGCAGCTTCAAGGAATTATTTCTACATTGCATATAATGCCCGATCCTACGTGGTCCTCGCATTCTACATATTTACGGCACATTCTTGTCGCGAACGAGCAGAATGTCTAGTGTTCAGGAAGGGCCCACAAAAAAAGATCGCAGTCATATGAATCCAGTAAATGGCGAGAATAGTAAGATTTCAGCAGCTCATAGCGGTAAGAAACGGGCGAACTCGCGATCTGGAAATTCTGCAGGCACGAGTGCAGACGCCTCAGGAGCCTCACTGCTAGGCAAGAAAGAGGAAAATTTGGACCAGGTGGTTCCTAGCGTTTGTCGCAAGATAATTAATACGTAAGTTAACATATGTTTAACATTATACGAGTGTAACAGTGATCGCAGGAACGGGACATCAGAGAATCAATCACTTGTGTCTGGTACAGACAAGTAAGCTTAACTCTCTACTACCATTGTAGCCCTAAAATAACAACTGCAGACACTCAAACGAGAAATCAACTTCAGACCCCATCAAGGATGTTCGATGTAGTGCACTGTCTGGTATACGTTTACCATCCAAGGTTCAGCATATTATCTTGGTGGCCCTTCAGCGGCGGCTTGAACAGGCTGCATTTGAATATTCCCAGAAGAACGCTTTTTGGAATCTAGACAAAAAAGGATGGTCATGCGCGGAGGAAGTCGAGTGGAATGAATGGCTGAAACATGTCTTAAAACCTGAAAACAAACACCTTATTCCTGATGTTTCTCGAAATATTGGAAGCTTATCGGCACGGGACTTGCTGAAACAAGCCCTTGATATTAGACACGACGCAGTGCACCGATACTACGCTTCAGGCCACGACGTTATTAGCCTCATGAGAGTGGCGAGGGACATCTTCGTTGCGTTCGACGATAGTAAAGGCGCTCTCATTGCCCATAAATATATTGCTATATCTTTGGAGATCGCTGCAGCGACAGAAAGAAACAATGAAGAGATATATACGCAGCAAACACTAGCGGAGAGAGAAAGCAAAATAGCCATAGAAACTACCTGTTTATCGATCAGGGCTCGTTTAGGAAATAGACTTCAGTCTCAGCTGGAACCTCTGTTATACCTTACCGCTAATATCGAATCCGAAGCGCTGCTTGAGCCAGTGTCTTCGCCATTTCCGCAGAAACAATCAACTTCCAGCACGGCACAGAAAACTGCCGAACTGCTTATCCAACAACCCTTAGTGGCATTGCTTTTGGCACACTTGGTGATTATTATCGGCATGCTCTATGCTCTTCAATGCATTAATACTTGATATATGGGACAATACGCTGCAGGGAGTAAGCCTAGGTATCGAGTTTGGAACGGACGAGCTGGCATTCCATGTTTTAGTTCCTAGAAGACTCGCCGTTGCCTACTCAAACTTCTCAATTGAACTATGTTTGACAACAAGTGATCACATTCTATCAGTTCCACCTGCAACCTTCTCTATTATTGAGTCGACGTGATACCAAAAATTTGTAAATATCTAGCTGATGCCATAAATACACTCGCATATGGCCATTTTATGATGGACAGGCCCGCTGGAAACAAAATAAGAAGAGAAGACTATCGCCTTTAAATATCCCTAATTACTAAACCTAAACTGTTGGCCGTGGGGTTGGTTATAAATATCCTTACTTATATCTTAGAATAACTTGATGCCGTACTTCAACTCATGCATGGCCTACAAGCCTTTGACAATAGCGGAGGAGACCGAGGCTGCGGACCTCGCAGGTAAAGTCTTCGACAGAGCTGAGGCAAACGAGACCACGGTGCAGACATTTTTCAATCAGCAAGGCGCAGCGCAGTCGCCGTGGCCAAGGGAGGCTCTCCGTAACGTGTCTTGTCCAACAGTGATTGTGCATGGCAGGCATGATCAAAACGTGCCCTTGTCACATGCTGAGTTGTTGCAGAAGAGTGTTCTTGGGTCAAAGTTGGTAGTTATCGAAGATATAGCTCATGAGATGCCACGGAGGGTTTGGGAGGTTATTGTTAAAGAGATACTTAACGTTAGTAGAGATTAATACTATTAAACATATATTAAACGAGTTATATTCTGGAAGGTCAACCACCCGTACACTCTCATGGTCGATGACCCTACACCCGGTCCTCTCTCTGGTGCAGAAGGGGAAGCCGAATTCCAGGAGCGGTTTCCCCGGTCCAGAAACTCACTTGAAACCAAAGCCCTTAGATGTGTAGAGAAGATGCGTCGTTTTCCCTCACGTGTCCGCTGGTGCATATTCGACTGTGGCTGCTTGGAGATGTCACTATCGCAGTTGAGTGCCCTCAATGACGCTATGATGAGTCTGCTCGACTCACAGCAGCAGTTTACTTTTCACCAGCACAAACCAGAACTTCCATGCAGGTCCTGCAGCTGAACAATAAGGTTGACCACCTGCTGCAGCCCTTTCAAGCCAGCAGCATGCAGTTGTCCATGGCGCAGCTCTCCCAGAGCCTTCAAATTCTTTGCTCCATGCATCCGCCTACATGCAGCTGGGAACCTCAGGAAGAGAGGCAAATACTAGCGAAATTGGCACGGTTTAAGGCGCTGAACATGGAGGTTAATTTGGATTCCGGCAATGAAGTCCATAAACAGCACCCAGACCGGTACAGTCTAACTAGACCCTCTAGACACGACATCTTACACAATCCTTAGCTCCATTCCGTCCTCCTACTCAACGGAGGAGGAACGCTCAGATGGCATATATGAGAACACCCGTGTGGATCGAATGGAAATATTAGAACCAGTGCTACATATTGGCCGTCCTGGCCCTCATACTCAAGCAATCATCTCCAAGCTCTCTGCCATTCTGAGCAATCCTCAAAAGCCGACGCAGTTCCATGCACCGTCATGCATCGGCTCCTTCAATAACGCGTCTAACAACCGCTTCGGGCTCGTGTTTCGCCGCCCAATCGGCGTTTCATCCGTTGTCGTTCCCTATTCACTGTTCGAACTCTACCTCGCTGATGGGGAACCGTCGCTATAAGTACGTGTTCATCTCGCACACACTGTCGCCACCGCCGTTCAATATCTCCACTCCACAAACTGGCTACACAAAGCCATTCGTAGCCAAAACGTAGTTTTTTTTTTTTCACGAATCCCGGAGATACTAATATTTCAACTCCCTAGCTGTGCGGCTTCGGGCTCTCCAGCCCCGCCCAAAATACGGAGATGACGCAGCAGCCGGATAGCGATCCGCTCTACAACCTGTAGAGGCACCCGCTAGCGCACAGCGGCATCGCGATAGACAGTAATGGCGGATTTAAGAAGGCCTTCGATACTTATAGTCTCAATATTGTGCTACTGGAGTTGGCGCTATGGATGCCGCTGTATCGGGTGTTGGGGGTAGATGACCGGAATCTGCAGGGCAGTCTCCGGCCTGGGGTGACGAAGAAGGTGCAGGAGCTATTGTTGCGGGAGAGCCGATATCTGGATATGGTAAAGACTGCTACGGGAGATGTTTTTGCGAATGTAGTCAACGCTTGTTTGGAAAGATTTGGGGAGAACGGGGAATCTATATCGGTATCCTACCGCAGCGCGTCGGGCCTTTGACGTCAAAAAGGAGGACATCCGGATTAGGCTTAGCACAGGGGTCATGCTTTCGCCCTAAGAACTAGCGTATATTCTAACATTCGAATTGAGGCAGCACATTTGAAATAGGAGGTAACAATGGGAGGGAGGTATCCGAACTCAACATCCCCTATTGAACCATAGCCATCTCTCGCTACTCCCCATTGTCCCACGCTAAGGTACTCCGCTTCCGTTTCGAACCTCAATCAGTTGCTATGCCGAAGGTCGCAAAGGGAAGACGACAACGAGCATATCATCGCAAGACCAGGACAGGGTGCCTTACTTGCAGAAGTAAGTCTTATATACTTATATTATAGATCGATATCGAACTGCTGTCACTAACTGAATCTGAAGAACGACGAGTCAAATGCGATGAGGCCTGGCCAGCTTGTCTCAGATGCACCTCTAGTGGCCGTGTCTGTGATAGCTATTACTATGTCCAGCCCCCGTGCTCGTCGGGGTCTGACATAGCCTCAATTGTGGCAGGGCCGTCTTTTGACCTTCACGTTCATGTCTCCTCGGAATCAAGGCGGTCGTTCGCATTCTTCATGCAGCGAACATGTCCCCAACAAGCCGGTTTCTTCGGCTCTGATTTCTGGGAAAGACTAGTCTTTCAAGCCGCATATCATGAACCGGCCATAAGACATGCTATTGTTGCTATAGGCTCGCTACATGAGGTTCTAGAACTTCGGATCGTAATAAAAGATGCCGACAAGGTCTTTGCGTTTGAGCAATACGGTCTCGCAATGAAAGACCTACTGCTTCCTCTTACACAGAATGGAGAGCGAGGCGTTGACGTATGCCTTATCGCGTGTATTCTTTTCACTTGCTTTGAGGTATGGATGAGTCGATTTATACAGTATAATATCTCGCTACCTATTTGTACATGCTTATTTTCATAGAGTATACAAGGGCACCATGCGATAGCAGGAGCTCACATCCGAAGTGGTGCAAAGCTCCTGCGTGAGATCTCATATCACCCTAGGAAAGGGGTAATACATCACGACGTACTTGGGTCAAAAGGTGATGGAGATTGCTACGTCTCACTAGAAGCCATTTCTAGCATGTATGCAAGAATGTGCCCAGATATAAACTTGGTATAGAGATCCATCCTCCTACCTTCCCCTCGCCCCCTTTTCTGACGTAGCTAATACATGCAGTGTAGATAGTTGGACCCAACAAGTTCAAATTTCATGAGCGTTTATTTTCTGACGATGTTCCTCTGACATTCAATAGTGTTGAAGATGCTAAGGTCATCTTTGAATATTGTCGCGCTATGTTTATTAGCAGTCACGCAGCCCTTCAGTTATCATCCAGCTCGGTTGATTTACCTGCCTTTGCTGAACCAGATACCGGTCTTTTTGAGACTCTCATGTCGAAATACTCTCTCGCACTGCAGGCATATATAAAGTCAAAGAGTCCATATTTTACCCCGGTGGAAGACATTGCCATGGCTGTGCTACAGCTCCATGTTCTGGGTTCCTATCTCTCAATATATATCGAGCACTCGCCTCCAGATAAGAAAGCAAACTGGAAGGACTTTATGCCACAGGTCAATGAAATGCTCGAACTTAGCGAGAAGGTCCTCTCTTCTACTTCACCTGGCAACAATCGAGGTCCGACAACCTTTTTCTGCTTAGACATGGGGATTGTGCTTCCCCTTTACACGCTGGCTAGTCAGTGTGGAGATCCTACTATCCGTCGAAAAGTGATTACCCTTCTTCGTTCCACTGCACGTCAAGAGGCTTTCTGGAATAGCTTTCTCGTTGCGAACGCCATCGAGAGGATTATGGAAGCCGAAGAAAACGTTTCGGGAGGAAGGAATGAGTGCACCGATGGCGCGAATGATGCGAGGCCGGTGAGCGTTGAACCTTTCCTCGGATTAGACGGGAATGGAGGTTGGTTGCGACATGTTCTACGAGGAGAACTGTAAGTGCCGGTTCGGTCAAAAATGTGTCCGTCGGCTGGACGTAATAATGTATCAAAAAATACTATTTATGGAGCATCATTTATGGTGACGTATCCGCTAATCTTCCTCGTCGTTTACTTTCCATTAAATCTATAGAGAGATCTAGTCTTTTGATGGGTACTTTTTGATGGAAAGACAGACAAGTATAATATACCCTCCCTTGGAGTTTCCGGTATGAATTGCTGCGCAAAAGCAAGCCTTGACGTAACTAGCAAATAAGCGCTATTGATAGGCCTGTAATGCTGGAGAGATTCGGTTACAGTACGAAATTGAGTAAGGTGGCGTACGTAAGGACCCTGTTGCTCTAGTAGCTCGTACGGACCCTGTCGCTTTAGTAGATCGTACGGACCCTGTTCCGGTTTCACGTGGATATTCCGCATAATCCGAACGAGCTCCTGGTCTGTAGTATAATTATCCCTATAAAATCAATAAGCAAGGGTACAGCCTCCTAGTAACAGTAACAGTAATAACCAGGAGAATAGCGTCCGTAACAGCTACTTATACACGACAGTCCAGCACTCTTCCCTTTCCTTTTCACATCTTCATCTATCCTTCTTATGTGTCTTCCTCTTGTCAAATTTCTGTCATTCGTCAAATTGTATATCATTTCATAATGAAATTCTTCACTGTCGTTACAACTTTGTCTCTCCCTTTGGCTTTGGCCGCCCCGCGCTTTCAGCATAAACAAAGCAATTTCACAGTTGGTCAGGTTGTCGAGACTAGCAGTGGATTTATCGCTGGCCATGCAGCAGCAATTGATTGTGAGGTATCGGAATATCTCGGGATCCCCTTTGCACAGCCTCCCGTGGGTGGTCTGAGGTTCGCGGCACCTCTGAAGTACACTGGAACTTCCAGGCTCAACGCTTCCACCTTCGTGGGTTCACTATATACAATCCCTACTTACCCTAGCTGATGTCTTCCATCTTAGGGAAACTCATGCCCTCTCAGACCATCCTCAGGGACTACTCCCACACCCGGTGAAATTGCAGCTTCGAATATCACCGAGGTTGGACTCGAACTACTTACTACTATAGGGAGCCCAGATGTAGTACATGGCGAAGATTGTCTTTATTTAAATATTTGGTCGAAGCCTCAATCAGGAGAACCTCTGAAGGCTGTAATGGTATTTATCTACGGAGGTGGATTTACCGGTGGAACTTCAGCGACGCCTATTTTCAACGGTGCTGCCCTTGCGGGCCAGGAAGATGTTGTCATTGTGAATTTCAAGTAAGTGGATTCTATTTAAGGAGTAATATAATAACCATCGCGGTAGCTATCGATTGTCTATTCTTGGTTGGCCAGGAAATCCCACGGCCCAGAACAATGTGGCCTTGTTAGATCAACGCCTTGCCATGGAATGGGTTCGTGACAATATTGCAAACTTTGGCGGAGATCCAACAAGAATTACATTATTTGGTCAGTCAGCTGGTGCTGCATCGACAGACTTCTACTCTTATGCCTGGAGCCCCGACCCAATCGCAGCTGGTATTATACTGGAATCAGGAACAACAGGATTATATCCAGCCAACTCCGAAAACGTTTCAGCAACAGCCTGGTACAGCACCAGTATGGCTCTCGGCTGTGGAGATGCTTCGACGAACTCTACAACGCTCTTGGAATGTATGCGTAACGTGGAAGTTGACTCCCTCCTGAGTGCCATTCCCCAAACCGCCCTTAGTGCTATTATGAGTCCCTTCGGACCCACAGTGGACAATACTCTTATCTTCTCCAACTATTCCCAACAAACACCTGCGAGCATTCCAGTATTAGCAGGGAACAACGACTACGAGTCAGGACTCTTCCGTACCCAGTTAGCCCTGTCGGGAGAAATTCTTCCAGACTCGCTCTGGGATGCGTATGACCTTGCAGGCTTCACCTGTCCTGCGGGAAGCCGCGCAAATGCTAGCCTGATAGCTAAAAATCCTACCTGGAGATATCGGTACTTCGGCGTATTCCCAAACATTAACATTAGCTCGGAAGGAGGAGCATGGCACGGGGCCGAGCTACAATTGCTCTTCGGAACTACTTACCTGACTGGAAATAACACCGTGGAGGAAACTGCCTTCCAGAAATACCTTCAAGGGGCGTGGACTACTTTTGCAAAGGATCCTGCTAATGGTTTGAGGACTTATGAAGAGGGGTGGCCTTTATATAACCCGGCCGAGAAGACGCTTATCCGTCTTGGCTACGGTAACGGTGTCGGTACAAACCTTGCTTCTCCGATGCTCTATGATTCGGCATGCGCCAATGCAAGCTTATCAGCTCTGATAGCCAGCTATTTTGGATAGTTAACTACTATTTTGATTTGTATCTGTAACTCATATAATAGATGGAGGAGCATAGAAGATTTTTCTTATTAGATAGATTTAGAACTAAACTTAGATTCGCGACATGTCCATGAACTTGCAGCTGCTGTGGAACGCTACAAGGCAGATCTATTTGAAAGAGGCAGAGATAGTATGGTTGCAAGTAACGAGAATACAAATGCATTGCATAATTGCCTAGGACTTGCTATTTAACCGAGATCCACTAGTACGCATGCGCGAGGCTGTTCTTTCATGGTACCGGCTTCGGAGGGTGTCCAGGTTTCCTACTTCCAGACCTGAAGGTAGGTAATCTCAACATTCTTGTGACATCACAGAGGAAGATCCTTAGTAGTGGTTGGTTGGCACCTAATAAAGAAACTATCCCTTCAACAGGCAGTCAGAACTTGTGTGCATATGGGGTTATTCTGGCCAATTTCGGAGTCGCACATGACATTCTACCACTTTTTGCGGGATAGAGATGTACAAACCCGACTTTTATACCTCCAACCTCTTGTTACCAAGATACTCGACGAACTCTCGAAGCTCGGATCCCCTTAATTCTAGCCTAGGTCTTTGACACATCAGCTTCGTTAAAAACGGACGAAGCGGAGCTAGGTTAGAATGGGAGGAGCTTGTCTTCTGAAGAGCCGCCATTGTAAATGTGGCATGCCAATACTGACTGGCCTTAGCTTATGTAAGGTGGATGAACTTAAGGACACTCAGGAACTAGATGTCTAAGAAGTAAGAGATCTCTTACTCAGCCAAGTCGCACGTCGCTATTCATGCCACTAAGGTCGCCATTGATCACGAAGAACTGAAGCCTATTGTCACTTATATCAGTAAAACGCTTAAAAATAATATTATCACCAGCAGAAAGTGCGGAACTCACCAGTCTTCCACGTTCATCGTCATCGGGAGAACCTGTGCCGAGCTGTTGCCCGTATCGCTCAGGCTGCGACTCTGCGTGTCTAGCATCGCCGCATCGAAGCCCGGCCGCCACATGGCCTGCTGCATCTGATACCCCGCCATGTCCGGCTGCAGCAAGTTCTTTTGCACCAGACTGCCGCTCATCCCAAGGACCCCGAGCATCTGCGGCGGTCTCTGGGGTCCTAGGCCGGGGATCTGCGTCTGCTCCGACTGGACTTCTCCCGTGTGAAGCACTATCATCGGGCCTAGCGTTACGCCTGCCCGTGTCTGCTGTATGCTGCCTGACCCCTTTGGGGAAGAGCTGGTCTGGCTGGAAGTTCTCCCAGATGGGCTGCGGGAGGTTGGGCGAATTGCACGTTACGAGGTACAGAGCCAGAGGCGTTGGCGGTACAAAGAAGGGTGGGTTGAGGGGCGTGGCTGGTCTCATCTGTGGCTAGGAGTTGTTGCCGCTCATGAAACGGGGCTGAACTCTGTCGCGTGTTGGGTGACGAGATCGGTAGTGCCTCAGTCGGATTCTGGGGTAGTTCACGTGCTGGCGTGGTGCTCGGAACCTGGGGGCGAGATCTATTGTAAAATTTTTGAGACTCTAGGTCATTGGTCATGCCGAAGTTGAGCGGAATATCGTCGTACTTCCTCTTTTCGGCCTCCCCTCGCTTGATCTGGCTCGCTTCCCCGCTGATATTCTGCACCATCTCCTTGTCTCTCCTCCCTAGTGCCTTCCCCAGCCTCCCTTCCAGGGCCGTGTTGTCCAGGATGGACTTCAAGAGCGTATACACCATCTTAGCGACAAGCTACACACGAGCGATATCCTTCAGCATGTCCATACACGCTTGTACCCGGTCCTGTGTAGCCTATATTACTGAAGGCATCTCGGATTATATCTAGTCTACATGGATAATAAGAGCCGAGAACAGGCTGTATACAATAAATACCGGACAGTACTGAAGCTCGTTGTGCTCAGATAGGCTTTTGATGATTGACGTTATTATAGTGCTGCTTGGTAGGCAATATTCCTTGATAGGTACAAGTTCTCTTCTGTATGGCCAGAGGATGGCGGCATATAGGTATAGTGGAGCAGACAGAGGGTAGTGTAGTAGTTCGATGTTGTACCTGCTGCAGTTCTATTTTGGATGCCGATTGCAGTATTAACCTTTCTAAAATAAGTGCTGCCGAGAAAAGCTGCCGGCTCTGCGCTCTGCTCCCCCGTACAGTTAAACGCCACTGCGATGATGAGTCAAATATTCAAATCGTTCGGAAACGGTCAGCGTTGAAAATAGGAAGCGAGAGGCCTCGAATTCTCCAGCTGTATTCTGATTCAGGTTAGTATCTTCAACCTAAATACGCTAGGTGGAGCGATTACTTACTGCCTGTATCTACTACAGAACGTTGGGCTGGCACTCCCCTAAATGTCCAGATTAGCCTTCCAACTTTACCTGAAGCGGAAAATCCTGCACGTTTTGCACTACTTCGCGCGTGGCTTCGTTAGTGCAACGAGTTGCATGATTGCTATAAGCATGATGCCGAGTCAAGTATAGCGTTGCTGACTAGGCTGCTCTACGTTAGAGATCCCAATCCTGATATCCTATGCATCTACTGTCCTAAGGGGAATGACAGAATGAGATATGTTGCATTATCTCATTGCTAGGGAGAGTTTCCAGATAAAAACAAGAAACAGTTCTATATAACCTAAGATAACATTATCTAGTAGATACAAGCATTCTGTATCTCTAACCTACTAAAGACTTTCTAAGATGCCATTAAAGTGAGTTAAGAACTCTATATCCTATACCTCTAGATTGACTCCCTCTATATAATTTAATCTAGGGGTAATAGAGAAGACTAGGAATACAAATCTTGGTATATAGAAGAGGCCTTCTCTTTATCTTACTATACAATTGCTGTAACTTCAGCTAGTAACTTTAATGCAGGATTTCTTAAGCGAAATATAAGTAGCAAGTATGTTTATATTTAAAGTACCTCAGGCCAGCAATTATATATCTACACCAATATTAATGATTTTGATAAGGATATAGAGAAGGCCTAGCTTAATAAACAAGCCTAGGTAATATAAGAAAGAGTTTTATTATAATGGACTATCTATTTTAGTACTAATTAGATATATTTTAAATATAGTAAAGGGGTTTACTGTAAAAATCTTACTAGACTAGAAAGGTAAGAGCTTAGTAATATCTGATAGACTAATATCCTCTTAACTTGGGTGTTTTGCTCTTTAGATTAATTAAAAAGAATTTCTTCATACTTAATCTGGACTTCCTAGGCTGGCTTGTTAAGGTAGGCGGAAATTGTATTATCAAATTTATTTGTTTCCTCTCTATAGAAGAGTTAAAGTATAACCTTTTAATAAAGACAGACAGATATATTGCAATATCCAGGTTAGAGGCTTATATTTCATATACTATAGAGCGCTGAAGTAGATACAGTATCTTCTAGTAGTACCTTTATAGGAATCTCCTATAGTAAGTAGCTAATAGCAACATAGAGCGGATTGTATATAAAACACAGTATATACTATTATAGTTATTGATAATGTATAATAGAGCTGTTTGGTTTATTGATATTTGTTTTAGAGGAATTGATTGGATTAGAAACCTCTAGTTTGATAAGAGATACAAGCTAGCACTAATCACTGATATTTATATTATATATACAGGTAAAGTCGGATAAACCGGACGATATTATTCAAGGACTATTTCCGGTTAATAGAGAGTTCTGTATATTCAAGAGTATTACTAATCTAATCCCCTCTTGCTCTCCCCCCTTTTTTTACCCTAACCTAGCCAGCCAGATTCAACTGCTTCTTTAAGTTGGTCTTTTCGGCCTATAAGATCCGTAACTCCTTCCGTAACTAGGCTATTAGGTCCTAATTAGCCAGCTGATCCCCTTTGCTCTTAGTATAATTTTAGAGTATTTAATAATATAATTGCTTTAGATACCAAGACCTTAGCTACCTAATACTCATTCAATCTTCTAGGTCTCATTACTCAGTACATCGTTGGAACTCAAATGTGTTCGATCTGTTTGACTGGTGGCCTCTTTCATTCCGTGGACTTCGAATGACAAAACCCATCGACATATTACTGATGAGATAAGAAACCTTGCTATAACAGTTATAGCATCTCCAAGAGAGATAAATATTGTACTGGACAAAAAAATAGTGGAATAAACAAACAAAACAACTATTCCCATGCTTGCCAAATAATTCCAGAACAGGTAAAAGTAGAACATGGAAAAGTAGCTGTTTTTCTCCTGTATATCTTTCTTCTTCGGTACGAGGCATACAGCGTTACCATAAACGCATGGTGTAATCTCGTCTTGAACCCATCGAGGTAAGAATTTATGATGTCCTGAATCTTCTCCTGGATCTTCTCCTTGATCTTCTCCTGGATCTTCCTTATACCGCAAATTCATTGCAATGAAGGTGACAATATGTACGATGACGATGAGCAGAATCCATAGGAAGGGAGCGTACGTTTTGGGTAGTCGCCCGCTAGTGATAGCAATAGCAGAAAGAGTAATAGCCCAAAACGCTAACGTGTATGTATAGTGAGTCGCCCAGATAAGCGAGTCGCCCACTTTTCATGACTCTAATTCTTAGATTAATTATTAAAAATCTACAATACATTAAAATTAATTATAATTATATGAACTATTATTAGAAGATGTCTCTATAACTGCTTGACAGGTTCATGCATTATATCCTGCCTCACTATAGTTACTATAATACCGAACGCGTGATATAGCTCCTTGTGACTGACTACCACTACTATATATTTCCCTATATAACTGGCTATCTACCTCAATTACAGCCATTAGATTATCGGCTTCCTTTGTAGAAAGTGATCCTCCTTTCTGTAATCGAGTTTTTTTTGTCCTTCAACGTTTACTAAGTCTCTTATTTACCTCCTTAAGTTCAGTGATATACGACTGTAGTAATACTACCTTATATATAATCATGACTGAACCTCTAGCAAATTGATTAACTGCATCAATTATAGGTGTTAGAGAGCTGCCTTGATGCTGACTGATTCGAGTTTTAATAAAAGTTGACTGACTTGAGGCTTCAGTTGTATTCTGTAGTGTCTTAGGATACCAGGACTAGACAGTTCCAGGGTATAAATTTATAGCCGTTAGTGTATCAATATACCAAGGGAGCCCTTCTAGCACTTCTTCTGGATTAAATGGAACAATTCCAGTCCCTCTAAACCCTCCTTAGACATTACTGATAGTCATTGCCTTAGGGAAGGCAATATAGAAGGCAAGAAAGAAATCCTCCTTTACGATATAGGTTTGGCTACTATATATTAACCTCTCGATTTGCTTCCTATATGCCTTTTTAAGTGGACTAAAACAGCCTACATCAAGAGGCTGGAGGATATAAGAGGAGTAAGCAGGTATACAAAGAGTAATAATGTTCTTTTCTTTATAGTAGAGCTTAAAATCAGGCATATAGTGGCTTTTGTACCTATCAAGGATCAGAAGCCGAAAACCCCTAACTTTTCGAGGTTGAGTTTGTTTTTCAAAGTACCTAATCCAGTCTATGGTTATTTCATTTGTAGTCTACCCATTATCACTTATATGGATTCTCCAGTCATCAGGAAATCTGCTTTCTTTATACCAAGACAAGAGGTGATATACACCTTTTATAACTATAAACGGTGGTAGTAACCACCCAAGTGTATTTACACCCTGTATTACTATAACCTATTCATGATTACTAGGCTACTTTAATTTCGCTATTCTATTGTATTTAGTATATATAACTACTATTGATATTGTAATAACTCCTATTATAAAACCAGTCTCGTTAAAGTTATAGATATCATTATCAAGAATCTTATACTTCACGATTATGTTCTTTAGAAAGGCAAACTACCCTGAAACAAGTGTCCGATCTTCGTATTTAGCTCTCTGGTAGTCATATCCGCGACTAAAACGTAGCTTAAGCTCTGGTTATCGTTTTATAAAGTTATTTGTCTAGCACGTTCCGATACGTCCTGCATTTCGCTCCATGAGTAAACGATTAGCCATATCTTCAATACCAGAGAGCCAGGGAGGAAATGCTTGTACATTAAGCTCAAGAATATATTGAACAATTATAGACTCTTCAGAATCAGTAAGTTTTCGAGATTTGGGCTGGGTATCGTATCGTGATTGTCGGCCACTCTATCGATCACGGAGTGTTGAACGTGGTACATTATAGACTGTAGCTGTACGTCTAGTACTAAGACTAGGGTCATTTTTAAGGGCCTGAAGGGCAAGGATAATTCTGGTTTCAAGAGAATTTGATTCCATGTTATATAGTATGGAAAAAAGTAGTATAAAGTTTAAAGTAGTTATTAAAGTTAGAAAGTGGGCGACTCGCTTATCCGGGCGACTCACTATACATACACATTAGCTGATAAACCTGAATTGCCATATTTGCTACTGCAACACCAGCTATAGTATATTCACACGTTGATAGCAAGACTTTAACCCAAATTGGCGGCTCTGCAAAAAAGCCCTTGCGAAAAGGGGTTTCGACTTCGATGGGCTTTTGTTGGAATAGAGCATCTTGGAACAATCCGCCATCAGCTAGGCGTACAGATGGTATTGGGATTGCAAGAAGGAGGGCTAGAATAGGCCTTCGTATAGCAAGCAGGCTAATATCCGCTGGTGGCGGGCCAATCATCGTAAGTATTGTTGGAAGGAGGCCAAGTAAGATAGATACAACAGACATCTCGACCAGTCTCATTGGATCCATATTGCTTGCAAGACAATCGGGGAGAGATAGGATCCAATAGCCAGGATATATAGTTGAGTTATGAAAAGCATTGAATTCTGCAGTGCAGTTGGTATCTCTGATATACTTCAGCATCCCTGACCAAGCCGGGAAGAATTCTTCATATTGGGACGTAGCGAGACCATAAGCGTGGGATGTATATAGTGCTAGGGCCCATAGGAAACTCGAGTACATCATTTTTGTCTAAAAATTTAGATCATTCACGACTTCGAAAGGGTTAGCATTAGAATTAAACAAGATATGCAACGATATACTTACTATATGAGTCGAAGAAGTGACAATCGCAGTAAATGTTGCAAACTTGTAAAACGATAAAGCTTTTGAACACTTCGTTGGAAATTTGAGGGTTGGAAGAGTAACGGGAGAGCATATACTCATGCCGAGAATAATGATGTCTAATCATGCGAGAGGGATGCCTTTCCATTTGTATTGGGGTAGTGTCTTGTTTAGACCCCAAAATTGATCTTCATCTGTGAGACTGCGGTGCCATGCCCTGGCAGGGAGAGCGGGAATGTATCTCGCCCCTGGCAACGGCCCACAATACTATTCGAGAAGGTGACACAGAAATCGTAAGCTGAGACGTGAAGAAGGAGATCAAGATACAGAAGAAGGTAAAGGGGTGAGCACGGCAGGCGGATAGCACATGAAATATTCCCCGTCCCAACCGTGGAATAGTTAGCTTGCAGGGTCAATGCTGTATTAAATTGAGGGGGCTATCCGGTATAGGTGGACGGGCACAGGTTGCATCAGAATATCCTTGGGACGGGAATAGCCGAACAAGCCTTTTTTTAACGTTTGCTTTTTTCTAACGTCATCCAATGAGAATTTTAGCTGTTCCCAATCTGGCTTCGGTGCAGCCTGCCAAACGAAGACACCGCGACCCTTCCTACCCGCTGCAGGCTCACTTTAATTCTTTTGGGGGCTTTGGAGCCGCGCTAGTAATTTTGGTGCCTGTTTAGTGCATATCGACCGCACCATCACATCCCGTCTTTCTGCGGCCTCGGCTTGTTTGAGATAGCGGGGTGAGAATCTTACATCCCAATCGCATCTCGCGCCATTTCTAGCTGCTGCAAGGGCAAACGCCCCGTCAGCCTAGTTTTGTCTCCCGCTTTGACGCCTGCATTACAGAACTACCTCCGATCTACATGCACGGTCTTTAGATGCAAGCTCACATTCTACAGGATTCTTGGAACTGGAACCTTGAGGATCCCACTGGCAATGTTTAAGGCTGAGGATGATACACCTGGCTTTGAAGTTTTACGAATGGGGATAAACACACATTATGACAGTAACTAACTTAAGCTAAGGCAGCTGGGTACCTATAGCAGCGAACAAATTGATTCTCGCTAAGACGTTATCTCAGGTGGGAGCACCGGCTTGATCTATCTCCTTCCTTCTAGGTACGTGCGGAAAGCAGCCTACCCAGATCTAACTAGAAAACAAAGCCTTCGGGATATCGAGCATGAGTACAAAATATATCAGAGACTAGTGCGTTACGATCGTCTCCTGAAAATGATAGGCTACTCTGTGGAAGATGGACTCGTTCTTGAATATGTACAGGCGGAAGCCGCGGACTTGAGTCTCCACCAGCGACTTCCCTTCTCCGCCAACGACGTTGACAACGAAATTGCCCCCATCGGAATGATGACGAGGAGTCTGGCCCTTGTCCTGTATAATGGAAATATTATTGCTTTTATCAGGGTGGAGGGTCAGCTGCCGGCCAGCTTTGGTTTAGAGATATTAACTTTAAATCTCATTACGTTGTTAATTGAACGCCTTTCCAATTAGATATTTCTACTTCCACTGGCCTCAGACCATAAAAGGACGTCCACGTAACGTGACCACTCAAGCGCTGACTCTTGGCACGATTGCCAACCTTCTCTGGCTCTAAAAGAGCGTCAACGCCGACAGCAATTTGAAAACGCACATTTCATTGCCTTATGAGTTCCAACATGTCTCGAAGCCGATAGTCCAGAATAGGGGTCTTCCAGTCATCCTCGACGAGCGAATACCCCTCCTTCTCATCGTGATGAGGCTTCCTCGGATTGATAGCCCAGTACGCAAAGTCAGCGTCAACTAGCTTCAAGAACTCCAGCAAGTTGTTCCAGTAATGGAGATCCCCTTCATTCGGTTCATGCGGTCCGCCAAACTCGCCAACCCAGACAGGTGCGATGTTTTCCTCGAGAAGAAACGCCCAGTTCTCCTTCATCGACTTGACGAACGAGGGGAACGGCCGTTTGGCGTACATGCCTTCTCTGCTCCCCCATCCCGACCAACTATATACGTGAGCAGAGTAGATGACGCGATCTGGTATATTGAGTACAACCGGTCGTTTTCGAGCCCCTGATAGGTCATTGGATGACGAGACCCCTTCGACGAACATGAGCCAGTGTGGATTGATGGCGAGCAACCTATTGCCAACTCGTTCTGCGGCAGTAGCCCATTTACTCCATGGCATTGTGCCCCAGAAGCCTCGAGGCTCGTTGCGCAGGTCTGCTCCGATGACTAGGGAGTTGTTGGCGAAGGGTGACATGACTGTCACCCAATTCTCAATCCACTGATCCTCGGTCTGGCTAACTCGACAGACAGACCCAAGATGATCATTGTACCAAGCTGTATCGCAGATGTTGATTCCACAACACCAAGTTGCTTGAGTGATATGGTTGTTTGGGATCACTGCGATGCCATCGTCAGTCAGACTCTCAACGATAGCGATGTAGACATCCAGGGCTCGCAACCCAATAAGATCTTTGTTAGCGGACAGCAGGTCTGCCTTGATCATTGGATTGTTCGTCACCATCTCATCGGAATAAGGCAATCGAACACTGTTGAATCCGAGGTGACGAATGAGCCTAGCAATCTCAGATCGGTGCCGTATGTCGAGGCCGCTGGGGATGAAGAGCTCATCACTGCCGCCATACCAATTGACTGATGCAAGCTTGACTCTCTGGTTATTGCGGTCAACAACATCACGGCCCCGTGTTCGCAACGGAGTGTGAAATGGATAGAGTGGCTCGTCAGTATCGATGAGAGGAGGGAAAGGTCTCGGGGAGAACGGATCTTCGGCTGGCTTTTGCGAGGAATCAACAGCGAACCTGTACCACCACAGGAGAACCAGGCCACACGCGGCCAGAACAGAATAGAGGCGCTTTAACCTCATCCTTCAGGATGAGTGAGAAGATATTTGGGGCCGTGTCGATGCTCATGATTAGAACTACACTCCATCGCATTCTGAGGATACGATTAATTTGGGGGACAGTTTGGTAAGGCACTTATAGCACCAACCAGAGCATCTCGGCCTGGCAAATCTCGCTGTGGTGGTACAGGGCTGGGTGGCGCACATCAGTTGCAAGACAACCTTCCCGAAACAGATACCGTGCAAATGCGGACGCAGGCATGGCCGAGCTAGCAGATGCAAGGTTAACTATGTCCGGCTCTGAAATAGCTAGATTCGGCCGGACCGTATTCCCCGTAACGCAGGGATTCTTAGCCCTACCACCCAAAATCCAACGTGTACACCTCTATTGCAGAGGCACGCGTACAATGACAGAGGGCAAGAATATTTACCAACAAAATGCCGAGCTTTCGCGGAGCATCTACCCCAGTCCTGTGGGCGGCACGCGATCTATCTGCAGTGCCAGCTTGCAGAAATCTGCAACCTCGTCGCGAGGTAATTTGTTAGTTGACTAGGTCGCAAGGCTCCATTGTCGCCGTCATCAAGGAGCATGGCAGCGGGAATTGGAGATGTGCGACGGCGAGGAGCAAGTTGAGTCCCCTGCTTGTATTTAGACCAGTCTGACCTGGGTCTGCGGAAATTGTGATTCGGCTTTGTAAGACTATTAATCCCTAGTACATATCATCTCGGACTTGCTGCTAACCATTATTATTGAGTTCCTTTATGTAAAAAATAAAAAAAAATAAAAAATTCCGCTATAGCTAAACGAGTCTTCTATTATATATACACTTTTCTACGTAATAGGCTTATATGAGTGGCAAACAAGGGTTGCTGGCAAGCAAGACTGCAAAGAATCTACAGTCCTTTTCGCCGCGATTATTACCGCAAAAGGATACATGCCTCCTCCAAGCACTGCCAGGTATTCATTCTCAGCCGTAAACACGGCCCGACCTGCTACAGTACTGTAATCTTACTCATACTAATGGCAATTCCCCGCCCCCAACGCACGGTAATCTTCCTGCCATATTTACCCCAGGGGACACACCTTTCAGGAACCAGAAACTCAACCCACCCTCTCCCATTATCATCGCTACTTTTCTTTCGCATCTTACTCAGAGAACTACACAAAAAGCAGCCGCTTTGTCCCCGAGGAGCAATACTCTTCCCCCATCATCTTGGCACAAGAAAATGGAAGCAATCACCCGTCACGGCCGACGATCCCTCCTTTTGTTAAGCCTCCAAATCGTCAGCTTTGGACCACGATCACTTGCTGCTGTTTGCCCAGTAGAGACAAACCTGATATATTCCCCCTTCACGCCTTTCGATCAAGCCGAGTACACAGCCCTCAACAACGCGACCGACAATGCCTGCTGGTGGTGGGCTATATGCCTACTCTCAAGCGCGGATGCAGCTCGTGTGCAACAGTTCACTGCCGCGCCTCTAGTGATGGGGCTGGTCCCTATCACGCTCAAAGATATTGCATGGCCAGAGCGCCGTATCATATCGATATCGCACAAACTTCGATGGCCACTCGAGATCATAGTACGAGCTCTAGGTGCTGTCCCTTCGACAGACACATTTACTCCGGAGGAGCACGACATTTTCTCTATGAGACTCTACGGATGGACTCTCAAGCTTCCCCCCAACCGATTCATATTCTTGCTTGCCGTAAGTGCCTTCAGCCTCTTACTTACGTACGGT
Source organism: Oidiodendron maius Zn (assembly GCA_000827325.1). NCBI lineage: Eukaryota > Fungi > Ascomycota > Leotiomycetes > Myxotrichaceae > Oidiodendron > Oidiodendron maius. Next base: position 6,114,394 of record KN832870.1, on the reverse strand, counting down.
TCACTTGCTGTCATGGAGGTCTACTCAAAACGGTCCTCTCTCGGCTGCCCATACCCAATCTTCATCCTGACGTGGAACCTGCTTGCGATCTTCCCTGCGGCGCTCGAGACAGCATTCCCACGACCCGATATAGAAGAGGTATCGCAACCTACTCCTGATTCTAACCCTTCCCCTAAGTTCTTCGTGGGGGGTGGTGATATCGAGCAAAATAAGCAAGTGTTCAATGGAGCCGTCGACGAGCATTCTCTATCCATAGACACCCCTCAGTCTGCAAGCGATATTCAACATCGGCTTGTAGCGCAGACATGTCGACTAGACTCTGCACAGGTGATTCAAAAACGACGGTACAATCCCCTTGAAGATGCCTCTCCTATCCAAGGACGCGGCAAGCCCTGGTTCGTTCAGCTGGTGTGGGCCATCTACTACGTCGCGGGAACGCTGTGCTACAGCTCGATCATGGCAGTGACAGTGATTGAGTTGTTCGTATGGGTCATGACAAGCGTCGCTGTAACTGTAGCGAGCAAACTTTTGGCATTCTTTCTTTGCATGGCGGCTGCGAGGCACGAATCAACGCAGCAAACGAAAAAGGAAGGCAGCTAAGTTTACGGACATCCTGCGAGGCGAAAATCCCATAGGAAAGCTGGACGACCCTCATTGAAGCGGAAAAATCTCAATGAAAATGGCATTTATTCTTTTGTAGCTATCTTACTTTATACCTAGTATAGCATACCTCTTACCTTTAGTATATTGTGAATTTGTGCTGAGTGTCATTGATACCAGGAGACTGGACATCGCAGCAAAACCTGGCGGGGGCCTTGCGACATATCCAAGATCTATCGTGGTGAAAATAATGTGTATAGCTACGTGCCTGACACAATTAAATTACTCTTTTATCACTTTTTCTGTACTGAACCATGGGTTGAAATTGTGGTTAATCCGGCGGTGATCATTAACGTTAGCGGTGCCAGCTTGCGAGCCGAATACTGAGGTAGAGCGGGTGGTATGTAAGGGTAGGTAGCATTATATGGTACTACAGGGGCTGACCCCCTTGATGCCAGGGTGTTTTCCTACAGTAGGAGTCAAGAGATCCGCCGTGGTAAGCGGCCCGTCCGTTTTTGTGTCTCGTCGTTGTTGCTCACACGAGGCTGTGGCTGCAGCTAAAGGGGGCTTGCATAAGAACCCATCTCAAGAATTCCTTTTTGGGCGCTGTGCCTTCAGCTGTCTGATATCGGCCCAAAATTCCCACGTCTCAGCCTTGCGGTATCTGTGCCGCCTTCTTGAATAGTGCCGTGGGCGGGGGTCTGATCCCGCGATCCTGGTCCGTACAGTATCATGCCGTCGACTCACACTCAGTACCATCGTACAATGATTCCTTTCAGTATGTCGCGTGGACAGTACCGCGCCCGAGTTCTAGGTCAGCCTTTGTAGCTTACGGCTCAGTCAGTGTAGGTGTGGATCTCACTTAACGAAGCTCACACGATCAAGGTGTAATAATCAGTCACCAGGGGGTGTCAAATCTCATGGGACAGCCGAAATGCAGCCGAAATGCTGAAAATAGGGACAAAATGTCTGATTTTCCACTCTACATTACCACAAATTGCTCTTAATAGGCTTTCCACCTGATTCTACTAGCCCTTTATATCCATTAGGTATCTCTGCAATATACATGTAGACTTCTAACATTGTGATTTTACTCCATTTATCTTGTAACACTGGTGCCAATGTATCCTGAGCCCTAGTTGAGGGTACTCAACTGAACTGGTCCAACTATTAGGATCACTGCACGCGACAGATGGAAGGGTTTTCACGCACGCACTCACATCTTACTTTCTAATCTTTACACCTTCTGAACTAAAAGAGAGTAATATATAAGTTTTCACTGAATCATCCAACCTACACTACTGCGCATATAGTGACCTGCCTTCAAGAAAACCTATAGAGATATTCTTCGTCTAATTCTGCAGTTTTTTGTCCGGTCTCCACGACAGTGTTGCTTTTTTAACGCCGGTAATGTTTTTATTTTGATGTCCTAATTCTGCGGTTATGAGCTCTTCGCTCTATCGCTGCCTTCCTGCTTGGCGTCTTCCTGTTATAGCACATAAGAATGATCACTAAAAGGACTCTAGCACAAAACTTCCTTAACAGCCAACTATTACGCCTAATTTATCTTCTATGGTCGCTTAATCTCGCAAAATGCTCATTTCTCAATAACTTGGAACTTGAACATCTCGTTAGACGCTACAGAACCCCTGTCTTTCATCTTCTCCGCTGTTTCAATCCCCGCTACTGGAACTTTATAGTAGAACATCTTCCCTGTACTTGGGGCTCTGCCATTCGGAATTGGGTAAGGGAAAGGCAGATACTCCGGCATAAGACCGAGTTGCTTCAAAGCGCTGCCCTGATCCCAGCTAATGTGTTCATGATAAAGTCTGTCTCCTCGAATATTAACGACAGCACAGAAAGCCAATTCAAGTTTCCGGTATGTTGGGGGAAGTCCAGGTAGGCTGGGGGTCCATGTTAGTAGATAGACAATTAGGAAATAGTGCACAATTCTATGCAAAACCTACAGCCAATCCAACTCCCGATCGTGGGTAAATTTGAAAATGAACTCGTCAACTATTCTGTCAATTCCAATCGTTCGACTAATCAGCTCCAGTTCGGTATCTGCGGAGTTGTTGAATATGAAGTTGTTGCGATAGAAGTCTGTTAAATTAGAGCGGCCTATTCCGCCAGTCATCTATAAATGATGTAAGCGACCAAAATCTAGGGAGATTATTTCAATCTACTTACAGTAGGCACATGATTAACATAAGGCTCTTGTACCATGGTACTCATAGTATGCTCTACTGAGCGGTCTTCGAATTCATAATAGGTATGTTCGTCCCAGATATCCTCAAGTTCAAAGAACGGGCCATTCATCAGCTTCTTTAAGAAAGTGAGATTGCGCGTATGGGAAACAGCTTCCGTGGTATAATTAAAGTGTTCTTGGAATGGCGTGGCAAATAAGAAACTCTTGGCATTGCTATAATAATACTCGGTCACAGCTGCTTTCTTCTTAGCCTCGCCTACTTTTGGCCCACTAAAGTGGTACAGAACAGGGACGTCAGCTTCAGGAATACTACTCGAATTTCCAGCGTCTGTATAAATGACAGCTCCTACGATTTCCGAGATACTGGATAGGGCATGTGCCACGATATTGAATAGGCCAGGGTCGTATGCTGTATTAAGATTGGACGGTAAGTAGTCGATGCTTAGATTCAAGCTTTACAGGCGGATACTTACCAACGAGACCGATCTTGTCCTTCGTATCACATTGCTTGCATGAAGTCAAAGCTGCAATACTCTGTCTGAGGATACTTGCTGGGCTCTCAGCCTTGAGCGCAGAGGCTTGTAACGTGACAACTGTGTAGCCTTCCTCAGCCCATTTGATTATTGCAGACGGCACTCCATCCGTAATGGTCAACTGTGCGTTTGAATCTGGAACCAGGAGGATCAGACCCGGTCCACGGCCCCGGCGTGACAATGGAGGCAGCAGGGTGATCCCGAGCTGGATAGTCTGTGGTCGAGCTTTTGGTATGGCCTTGGGCGGTTTGGAGATATCTGCGTACATATTCGATCAAGAGAACGTCAAACTTTAGTAAAGCGTCAAGCTCAGAAAGACAGCGGATTCAACGTCTGGTATCTAGCAGATATCAGTTATAGACACGGTAATATAGTCCTATGTGCGACTACTGGTGCTATGGTCATCGTTTTACGCAGGCAGGCGCAGATGATTTTTAGTGTCTTCTGCTGAAACAATGAAATTTGGCGGAGTCGCCTATGTCCAACTTGAAGCTAACTTTTATTCGGACTCGTTATCGCTGCTCACGGATAACGCACCACGCAACTCGGCCGCGATGGCAATCCCCCACTCTCGGTAATTCGATGTGCATTGGCTTGCCAGAGACCGATTAGCTCGGAAACGAGCCCATATCTCTATCTTCTCACTCTGGCGTAGATATCGGAACGGCTGTGGGACCACAGGCAGTGAACAGAAGATATCGGATCTAGCGCTTTCTTCATAGTAGTTAATAGACTGTAGTTGTCAATACTCTCCGATCTCCAGCGAGGAACAGTACAGCCATTAGCTACCTATCTTTATTCTTCTAAAGCGAGTATAGCTAGCTAATTATGCTCTCTTTCTCTTCTCTTAGATCTACCTTTATTGTATCAAATTACCAGTCTGCCATTTAGAAGTCTCACTGTTACTCTCATTTTGCTCCTCTCCTCCCTGTATACTACTCTCATCCTCGCTCTTCTCTACCTTGACCCCTTCCTCATCTCCCTTTCGAATCTTATCCCTCACTGCATATTTTTTCCCGACCATCATAAGCGCTGATAGGATAAATGGATTTATTTATAAACCTTGTTTTGGTTATGCCGTCAAGACTAAAACTATGGTGTATGTGTAAGATAGAGTATTATAAAGAGTAAGGTAACAATAGTATATAAGATAGAGTAATGTAATTTGCCTCTATCTCAGATACCAAAAAAAATTTTTTGAGGCTATCTGATATACCATAGTTTTGAAAGCATGGTATCACGAGATAGGCTCCAACAAAACGGATGGTATATGATATATTTTCCACTATTTAAAAAAAGACAGCCCTATAGTAAAAAGCTTGGAAATAGGTCATTTAATTACCCTGCTAATGTATCACAACATCGCTAACCATATCCTCAATGAAATACAAGACATCAAGACTGTACACGTATCAAACCTTCCTTTGTATGCTACAACAATGCTGGACTAAACTTTAGACTGGGTACCTAAACGACCTCAACCGGAAGTCCGTCAAGTCTGCAAATTCCTCGTTCTCAATCCTTTCGTGCACAACACCGTCTACACGAGGGAACCGATACGTCAGCAAAGTTCTTGAGTTGGCACAACGATCAGGCAAACGTACTCTGAGCATCAATGGAATCCTGCTTATCCCTCGTGGTATTCCAGAACTTATGTATGATACCAATTGTAGTTACTAGGATGATGGTGAAAATCAAGAATGCAAGCATGGTATATTTGGCAGTCTGTATAAAAGAATGAGTTCACGGGTTCCTGCTGCTAGAAGCTATGGGGTTTAGAACTAACGTAGTAATTCGGTGCCTCATTGGCTCTAAATGTCTGGGGACCGATGATGTTGCCAACTGCGTACCCAAGTTGGTAAGCAGCACCAAACGCAAACTTCTTAGTAGAACCGCCAACTCCAGCAGTCATAAAGGTAATGACGAAGAGGATGCATATCGGAACTAGCACAAGTCATGGGATTAGTAAAGTGTTTCTCAACAGTAGTCAAGATGCTTGCTTACATTGCAGGGTAAGGACATATCCTCCATAACGAGCACTAATATGCTCGCTTGGGATGGTGAACATCATAATAACACCAATACATGAAAGGATGAGGGTATAGACAGCAGCAATGGTTCGATTTGTGTATTTGGCCACAACCAGAGCAACAACAGTACCAAAAACAGCGGCCGCTCCAGGAGCCATGCTCAAAAGGGTAGTCATCTCAGTGCTATAGCCAAATCCAGCGATGATAGTCGGTCCTACATAAGTAAAATTCAGGGTTAGTAAAGCCAGCCCTATATTCTAGCCGGACAACTGCTCACCGAAGACGGTAAGGCCGCCGTTGGGTAATCCGGTGGAGACCAAGAGTAAGAAGATTAGATAAAATCGAGGATCGAGGAAGGCCTCCTTCAGCTGGGGCCAGTTGAAGCGCCAGACCTCCGTACCGGTCTTATTACTTCGAACTCTCTCGAGAGCGATAGTCTTCTCCTCCTCTGAAAGCCACCTAGCATCCGTAGGCGAGGGGGCAAGGTAGAAGTAGAGGAAAACGCCGAGAAGGGATGTCATAGAGCCGTAAAAGATAAACAGGGCTTTCCACCTAAATGTCGGAGCTTGGTAAATTGTCCAGGCAAAGAAGCCACCAAAGACATTAGCCCATCCAGTGCACGTGTACCAGAGCGCGACCCGAGTAACTTGCTCCTTCTTAGTATACCAGGAACCAAGGATATAGATGGTACACGGTGCTGTGCACACTTCGATAAACCCTAGGAGGAAGCGGGCAGTGGCGAGCCCTGCAAAATCGCGGCACAAGGCGTGCATAGCTACGATCAACCCCCAAAGCATACACATAGCTGAGAAGTACTTAGCCAGTGGGACACGCTGCATCAGAAAAGTAGCTGGGATCTCGCCCCCGAGGTATCCAAAGCTATGGACACATGTCAGCTTTGCCCGCTACATCTTGTCCAGGTCTCAGGAGACGCACTAAACCAGAGAGCCCAGCCATGAGTATTCGCTCCCTGTAAGATGGCAATCATCCTTGATGCCAAAAATAGCAGCGTACGACAAGCTATTCTTATCCTGTATAATGAGACGGATTAGGTGAAATTCGGGGGTTGAATGTTATCACAACTTTGCATAGAGAACTTACCATCAACATAATGACGTAGACGAGGAAGAGCATGGGCATGATTCTCATATCAATCTTGCGTAAGACATGCTTTGATTCGGCTGAGTTGGGGTCAAAATCTACACGGTGAGCTGCAAGCAGGCCCAGGGCCTTGTCTTTGCTGGCTGCTTGTATGTCCACTCCGGCCTTGGCCAAGTTGGTGGTGAAACCAATGGAGAAGGAGTGTACCTACAAAAGCCAAGTCAGCAAAATAATCAATCAATTATGCCGCAAATAAATGGCCTTACTTGGTCTAAGTCGGCGCTGGAGATATCAACTGTCTTCTCCTCTTCCTTTGAGACCGACATGATGGCAGCGGTTGCGGTGTTCCAAGTTCAGAGCCCAGAGTCCAAGATCCAGAGTGGAATGCACAACTGAGGGAAAAGCAGGGAGAGCAGGTCAGAGCGTGGGCTTCAGTAGAGTGTAGATTTTTCGCCTGCTCCCGGCTCCTTTATATATATATAGCACGAAGAAAGACTGGTGGCGTTTTTTTTCTCGAGCAATTTATTGTACTGTACATTTCACATTTCGCACTTCCCGTCTTCTGGGATAATATATTCTACGAGATAAGACAGTGAGCGACCTATAATGTCCTGCTCGCATTCACTAGCCCACGGTCTCGAATAATACAGGGAAGGGCAACAGGGAACTCTCCCGTCTTATCAGGCATGGTGGGTGCGCGTTCCGTTCACCGGTACATATCCGTGATAAAGTATGTGCGGGGTTACGACCCACAGCGGCCCACTTACTGTAAGTAGAAGAGTCTCCTTTATTAAGATGGGACACTGTCAGGTAGTAAGACGATAACTAGGCCACGTGTATACAGCAAAGTTCAAGCTACGGGAATACTTCGTACAGCGCCACAATACTCCCCACTTACTGAACAACCTCCTTCTGATAAGGCTAGAGAGACACGGCCTGAGTTCAACGAACTCACATGTATCTGTAATAAGTCGATTGAAAGCGAAACTTATAAAGAGGACAATGGCAGCTATGGATTAACAGCTACTCGTTCTCCTTCCTGCACTGTAACGAGCCAGGTTATCCTTATATCCGGGATCCTTATAGAGAGGTTTTACTATAATAATATACCTCCCCTAGTAGAGCTAACCTCTATAAACACCCTACTAACAAAGTCATGGAGCTTGAGGCTCATTCTAGTTTTCTAGCTTAATCTCACACATCTCGAATTGGCTCAGTTCAAGTCAAATCAAATCAAATCAAATCAAATCAAATCAAATCAAATCAAATCAAATCAAATCAAATCAAATCAAATCAAATCAAATCAAATCAAATCTTGGATTCAGTCCATCCTCGCGCTGTTGTCAGCTGGCGTTCGTACTCGTCGGCCACGTCGCGCAGCATGCCTTGAATATCAAAGTACCAGATCTTATGAAAGCGTGCCTTGATCTCCTGAAAGCACTTTTCCGTGTCGCTCCCGGTTTCTGGATTCGCCCACTCGAACGTGTCGCAGATGTTGCGGCTAAGGTGCACGAAATCCTGGGAGCGCTCCCGGCGAACGGCATCATAGGCATTAAAGGCAGCCCTCAGCGCCTTTGCCTTGGCACTCACCACATCAGTCGATGATTGTAGCGTTGACGTGACCTTCTCCAGCACCGTCGCCAGAGCCAGTGCATCTTCGATTCCCACACCCGCACCGGCACCTAGGTGAGGTGTCGAGGCATGCGCGGCATCTCCTGCGATACAAACCCGGCCGCACGTGTATGTCGGTGCTGGGTAGTCGTAGGTATCGAACATTGCCCACTTGTCCAACTCGTCCGGTAGGAGGTTCGTGATGGCACGCACCGCGGGCCCCCAGTCCGCGAAGGCCTCGACGACCTCAGCTTTCGTCGCGGGTGCCGTCATGATCTCGCTGCTGGGCCAGTCCTGCGGGTCGGTGACAAAAGCAACGAAGTTCATGAGAGTCTGGTTGGCAACGGGGAAGTGCAAAATGTGTACGCCTGGGCCCAGGTGCATGTGCCAGTTCCGTGCTTTGTACGCTCCCACCGCCGCCTCGGCTTGATCCATGGGGATGAGGCTGCGAAAGGCTACCTTGTGGCTGAAGTGAGGATATGATGCTGGGTTGTCCTCACCCAGGATGAGTTCACGCACGCGGGATTTGACACCATCACAGCCGATCACTGAAGGAGGGTGGGTTAGCATTTCTCTTTATTGCCTCTGCTTGTTTGAACTCTGGGGGGCGGTGGGCACTGGGGAGGAAGGAATATGAATATGAATACGCATGGAGCTTACCTGCGTCAACTTCGGTCGTTGTTCCATCATGGAAGTTGAGTAGTAGTTTCTCATCATCGCCTCTGTCGATACATGTGTCGAGGCGCTTGTTAAATTTAACTACTGCTTCGGGGATAAGCTTAACCAGCTCATTTAAGAGATGTGCACGGTGGCATCCCTGAAATGCCTCTGGGACCAACTTGAAGAGCAACTTCTCGCTGGTACTGTTCGGGTCGGCGCTGTCATGGTTATACCCATCCACCCATTGGAGAGCGTTGTCAGGGTTGTTCGGATCCTTATTTGATGTTGAGGCTCTCTTCAGGCCCTCGACGATCTGTGGGTCCAATAGGTTCATGCAACGCATAGTATTCGCAGTAAATGCGACGCCCGCGCCGATTTCACGAAAGCCCCGTGCTTGCTCGTAGACCTTGACGTTGAGGTTTCGCTTTATCAGGCCCGTGGCGAGTACCAAGCCAATGATGCCGCCCCCAACAATAGCAACATCAAATGACTGATCATTGGCTACCGCACCTGGCATATTAACTTATATTATGTATATGGCTATTAAAAGAAAGTTGAGACGTTGGACTTGGGACTTGGGACTTGAATAGGGTGCGAGCTGTCAGGCCAGTGTATGGTCAATACAGTTAGTTGGATTGATGTAGATAGACCGGCTTATATCACACGTACAGAGATATGGAAGATAGACATTTTATTGTCCCACCCAGTGGCATTTGCTGCTTTTAGGTGTCACGGTCCGAGACCCATCGGTACGCTTCCGTCCCCCCACATCCGCCAGTTAATGAAAAGGAATGGATGGCATTAGCTGCCCTCCTCTACATGGTGGAAACCGAGAAGTAAGAACCAATGTTTAATCACTAACAATCTGTCGATATCAATCCTGTTGGTGCTTAATGCTTTTGACGTGCTACCCTTTGTTCTCCTTCAAGTTTAAAACAGCTATTGAAGAGAATCATCCGTCGTCCTTGCAACCAATCTACAGCCATGACATCTGCATTATCACGATCAATGACTAATATCGCATACGTCCCCTTGAGACCCGGAGCAGATATTGAAGACCCAACAACCCCAGAAGGAAAAGCATGGAGGGACGCACTGGATATTATACGCGCCCAATATGGCTACCAGCAGTCCTCTTACGGGAAACAACTGGAATCTGCCGATACGATGATGTGGCTAATTGGTACGTATTCATTGCTTCTCCTCTCAAATAAATCGTGCTTTATTTGTCATAACCAGCTAACCTAAATCTTTTCGGCGCCGATTCTATAGATTGGGCCTCGATGGCAGCTTATATAGACTTCACAAAATCTCCCGACTACCCAGGATTCATGCAAGGCATGGGGGCAGTCCTCGCCTCTCCTCCGCAACTCTACCATTTCTTCCCGAACTCATTCCCACCTCATATTCCCTTGTCTACCGCTCCTTATACTGAGGTTACTACCTTTTGTAATACGACTTACTCTCCTGATTTTAGACAGAATGTAGAGAGCTTTGTTAAGGTCCTGGATGAGGGGAAGGTAGAGGGATATTTAGGGGTAGTGTACGGCGATACAGAGGTTATTGGGAAGAGGGTAATTGATAGTAGCAGCGCAGAGGTGAAAAAAGAGAGTAGGATGGTTATGTGTGTGGGGGTATGTACCCCCTTCTCCCTATTTAAAAGCCTGAGCCGGATTTCTCCTCTTTCCTTTCCTAGTTCCACATTACCTAGGTTTAGAGGAGCGGGAGTAGCCATTTTAGCATCTTTTCTTTGATCCTTCCTGTTCTGCCCTAGAGAATCTTTTTATGCATACTATTTTGTAGTTTTCCTCTTCCTTTCTACTTTAACAGGTAATGGTGCTATACTAATTGTGAAATATTTATTCTAGTGGAAGAGTACAGAACATCATTTGAAGTTCCAAGAAGAGAATCCTCTTTTCAAAGAGAATATTTGGTTATTAAGAGAGGGCAGTCCGAGTACTAAAGTTGTACATGTCCTATTTAAGAGAGCGGATAGGAAAATAACATAATATCAGCCAATATTATTCAACCCCCAAAACTTATTATCTACAATGCGCTATTCAGCTTCTACAGCTACAGAAGCTACCTTTACAACCTTTTCTATTGCTTTCTAAGCTGTAACTGCTGCTCCTGCTCCTATCTGATTTCTGCTTTGACACCAAGAGCATATATTACTGGAGTTCTAACCACAATTTCATCAAGGATTACATTACCTTCCCTTTCTCGTCACGTATCTATCACTCATCTCGCTACGTCCTTCTAACACAACATGTTATCTGAAGAGAGTTTGGGCACCCTAGTAGTAGCGATAATAGAAACCACGCACTGTTCTACCTAATCAAGTAACTAATAGACGACGAACATGGTGTTATAGCGTCGTTGATATCAAGTGGAGTTCTTTATTACAGAGGTTTCGCTCGAAGTTTTATCCTCGGGAATAAGAATCACGATTGGAAGGGGACCTTCAATTTAATGAAACTGCACAAATCGTAATGCCGCTAGTGGAATGTCCCATACAGAATCAGAATGCTGATAAAAGCTCCATTTCAACACCATTCCACTAGTGCCCATCACCATTCAAACCCTCGTCTCGAACACCTAATTACGTGTTTCTTAACTAATATGACTGACAACGGGATGGTTACCGCGCAGGTCCGCGCAGGTCCACGCAGGTCCACCCAGACCTGCGGGGTACAGATACGAAAAATAATAGTGTGGTACATCGGGGCTATGTATCCCTATCATTAACCCCACACTCGATCCGAATGCCCATATTTTATGCTTTGTACACTGTCCGTCAAAGCGGTTCACTATCCGAACCAACCAGCATGTGGGAATTTGAACGAACGCCGAGGAGGGTGCTTACCCGACTCCATTTCCGGTGTATATCCGATCTCTTCCGTTGTTAGTTAATTCAGCTATCAGCGTCTCTCTCATTGCCGAATCAGGATCTCTCTACAGGCTTAGTTTATTAGGTGCAAGTCTAATGAAACTGAAAGTTTACTCTGTTTTATTGCTGACTCCTATGGACCAACCCCCATCAATTGTCGTCCACGTTACATTTATAAATGTCCTCAAAGAGATTCTGATGCCCCTGCTGTAGGAACCCCGATATAATCAAAGTGATACAGAATGCCTTCACGACGATATTCGATCATGCACATGGCGCTCCAAGGCTTGATCTTGACTTCAACTTTCCTCAATTGCAACGCTGTTCCTACAGCTTCCGCACCTACGGTTGAAGTCCTCAATGGGTCTTACTATGGTATCTACAACAGTCATTACAAGCAGGACTTTTTCCTTGGGATACCCTACACACAACCACCCGTTGGGGAACTCCGTCTCAGGACACCACAACCGCTTAACAGCTCGTGGATAACACCCAGAAATGCCACCGAGTACTCTCCCATGTGCGTGGGATATAACCAGACCACTGGCGCCTCTGAAAATTGTCTTACTCTCAATGTTGTTCGGCCAAGCGGGGTCGGAGTTCAAGACAAGCTTCCCGTAGCTGGTAAGCTAGATCCTTTTATATTTAGGTCTATTCTAATTTCGCATTAATGGTGGACAGTCTGGATCTATGGAGGCGGCTACGTACAGGGGAGTTCCTCGAACCCTGAATACAACCTCACCTTTATTGTGGATCAATCGGTGAAGATGGGCACACCAATGATTGGAGTCAGTTTGAACTACCGGCTTCACTGCTGGGGATTTCTGTGGAGTCAGGAAGTTAGAGACCAAGGAGTCGCAAATCTGGGGTTCAGGGATCAACGGGTGGCGTTACATTGGATACAGGAGAGTACGTCATAAAATCCGACTGCCTGAAAGAAGTTGGAGATGGCGATTGACATTGGGTTTGAAACAGATATCGCTGCCTTTGGGGGTGACCCTGCCGCCGTTACAATATGGGGTGAAAGCGCTGGCGCAAACAGCGTGGGGACCCAACTGATTGCCTATGGTGGTCGAGACGATAAATTATTCCGCGCGGCCATCAGTGAATCTGGAGCTCCAAGTACTTACTACCGGTACCAGACCCCTGAGGAGTGGCAGCCGTTCTACGACGCCATCGTCGAAGCAGCCAACTGCGGCTCTGCATCCGACACTCTGGCATGTCTTCGGACGACTCCAACAGATGTCCTTCACAACATCTTCGACAACTCCTCCATTGTACCTGTCCACACTTTGGCCGGTCTTAACGGACCGCAGTTCGTCCAGGTGATCGACGGTGACTTTATCCAAGGCAGCGCAACTTCACAGCTTCGCCATGGCCAATTCGTCAAGGTTCCGTATTTGATTGGCGGAAATATGGACGAGGGAACGAGCTTTAGCATAGTGGGAATCAACACAACTCAGCAGTTTCTTGACCAAGTGGAGAGCTGGGGCGTTCCCAATGCGACTGCACAGGTCTTTGCGGCACTATATCCCGATATTCCCGAGATCGGGATTCCCACAACGATGAAAGGAAGACCTCCTGCTGGATACGGTTATCAATACAAGCGCATATCCGCCTTCCAGGGTGATATCAATATCCATGTAGCACGGCGCTTAGCCAGTCAAATGTGGGCTACGTATAATACCCCAGCGTACAGCTATGTTTTTGATGTAGTGGATCATGGAGCTGGTCCTGACGCCGGTGCCAATCATGGCTCGGAGATTGCATTTGTATTCAGCAATTCCAACGGACTGGGCTATGCACCGGGTCAGGAACCCATGGAAGACGAGCCGGAGTCATATCGACGTGTTGCAGATATGATGTCGAGAATGTGGGTTAGTTTTGTGACGAGGCTAGACCCGAATCACTCAGGAGGTGAGTAACTGTGCCTTGAAGGAAATTATTACAAGAAAAGCTAATGACGCTGAATGGCACAGTTTCAGAGGTCACCTGGCCTGAGTACTCATTAGACAATCCAGAAATCATCGTCTTCAATGCCAACGTCAGTCACCTGAGCTACGTTGAGCCGGATCTCTACCGTGCTGAGGCGCTGCAGTATATGAGTGACCGCTTAGATACCGTCTTTGGACATTAGTATTTACTATATACTGTGGACAGTCTTCTTGTGTTTGCCTGCAATTCTCGACGTATTATTTTTGATTCTCTATATATTATTCATTCTTTGTGCATTCTGTTGATGGATGCTGACTAAGGTGGCGAAGGGGTCACTGGCATCCGGCGGCCCTTACACTCACACCACCCTGCTTATGTCAAACTCACACCACCCGGTGATCAATTACCCTTTACGGCCGAAGTGGGTACTGGTATTACTAAGATTACCCCTTTAGGACGAGGTGGTGTGAGTATAACTAGCGTATCCCTTTATGGTTAGTCCCCCTTTGCATGTTATTACGGAACCTAAGCTCTTAATAGCCCTGAATCAAATGATTATAACGCCTGCCTACCTACCTACTAACTAAGCATGCCGGTATCTCTTACGTCTAGCCCTAATATCATTCTCAATCCGTATATTAAGACCTCGAACACCACGCTCTGCACTAAGCCCACCGCGTGCATCGAACTCAGCCTGCAGCTGCATTTCAACCTCAATAGTCTCTTGTGCATCCCAATCTAGCCAAGCCTCAACCTCCTCGTTAGTCCAGTTAGGAGGGTGCTCTCTATAGTCT